>ML332898.1:32500-230831 GCA_005239505.1 Nicotiana paniculata
ATTGTGGTCCGATTTTGATGTTCTTGGTATGTATAGACTCGGGAAAGAATGAGGATTCTTGTGATGCAATTTCTATAGAATTGTGAGACGTGGGCCCAGGGGGTCGGGTTTGGCCAATTTTGGGAATTTTTGTTAAATTTTATATTTTTCGAATGGGTTTCGTCTTCCTAGCATATTTTGATGTTATTAATCTGATTTTGATAGACTCGGAGCATTGGGAGTCGATTCGAGAGGCAAGAGCATCGCGGAGTAGTTTTCGGGCCGGTTTGAGGTAAGTAACGATTGTAACTCTAGACCTGAGGGTATGAAACCCCGGTATTTCACTTTGTTTTGGTAAATGAGGTGACGCACATGTTAGGTGACGAGTGTGTGGGCGTGCACCGGTAGGAATTAGGGCTTGGTCCGTCCCGTGGCAACTATTATGCCACATATTTGATTTGAAATCATAAGATGTCCTGTATTTTTTAGGTTTATGTTATATTATGGCCAGTATGCCACGTTTGGGGCCTTGTGCCGATCTGTTTAGACCCCCAGGGGTATTTTTACACTATTCTCACACTATTTTTGATAGAAAATTTGTGAACTCAGTCATGTTTATTACTTGTTGCTATTTCACTTTTATCACAATGTTTTAGAATACTGTGAGGTATTTGGGGCTGAGTCCCGTGATATTGATATGAGTTGCCCGAGTGGCTTGAGAAGATGACTGAGTGAGGCCAAGACCCGAGTTTATGAGGATAGTTATGGATCGGGCTGCACGTCGCAGCATATATAGATATTATATGGATGGGGTTGCACGCGACAACATATACATATATGACCTGGATCGCGTTGCACGTCGCAGCATATATATATATATATATATATATATATATATATGTTATTTGGATCGGGCTGCACGCCGAAGCATATACATATGCTATTTGGATCGGGCTGCGCTCCGCACCGATATAGCGATTGGGCTGTAGAAGCCCCTCCAGGAGTCTGTACACCCTCAGTGAGCGCAGTCGACTATTATTTGGATTGGGTTGCATGCCGCAGCATATACATATGTTATTTGGATCGGGCTACACACCGCAACATATATACATATATACATATATACTATTTGGATCGGGCTGCACGCCGCAGCATATGTTATGTGGATCGGGCTGCACGCCGCAGCAGTTTCTGTGGATACATGGTACCTGTTCAGTGAGAGTGCTGAATGTGAGCATTGAGTACTGATAGAGGAGTCACGAGTGACTGAGGGACCTTACGTATGAGTGATATTGTGCCCGGGAGGCTATAAAGTGAGAGATCATTGTTTCTCACTCATTTTACACCCCTCTTTAATAAACGTTGAGTTAATGTTTTATGCGAGTTAGAAGGGGAACTGGAGTTTGTAAAGTATTTGGTAAATGTAGTCTTTTGATTACTCTATTTTTTTTCACTGGCATGACACATGTTTTTTTTTCATGAAACTATCACTTTTAAATGCTCGTTACTACACTCAAGTTTTTAGTTGGTTTGGTTACATACCGAGTTGGCATACTCACGTTACTCCCTGCACCTTGTGTGCAGATTTAGGTACCGGGGCAGAGCGATAGTTGAGCCACCCCATTTGGAGCATTGCTCGGAGATTGTGAGGTAGCTGCTCGGCGTCCGCATCCTAATCTTTCTCCTTCCTACTCTGTCATTTTACTTTACTTCCCAGACTTGTTGTAGTAGAGAATTTATATTAGACTATATCACTTCTTAGATGCTCATGACGGTTGACTCCAGATGTTGGGGTTGTGTTTAGACGTTCCGATTATTTTTTTTGTTTGAAATGCTTAAAAGTGGAAATTATCATGAAACATGGGATAATTCATGTATTAATTGGGAACCTTATGATATTTTTAGTAAATAAGTCTAGCCTAGTACCATGATAGGCGCCATCACGGCCAATTAGATTTGAGGCCATGACAACTGCTCTACTCAACTCAAAACCACGCTCTTGCCACGAGTACCCGACTTCGAATGGCCCAAATCTATTCAATTCAATTGCATAATATAAATATCATTGTAAGAAATCGATCTAGCTAATTAGTTCAAGTCTAATACGCAAAATTAGGAAAATTGCTCAAAAAGTCCCCCGGGCCCACGTCTCCGAATCGAGTGAAAGTTAAGAATTTAGAACACACATTCACTCACGAACTCACTCGAATAAGAATCATCGAAAACTGACGTCAAAATTTCATTAAATTCTCAGAATTCTATTTTGGGGAACATTCCTCCCATTTTCATGATTTTTCACCCTAATTCATTGATTATATTGAAGAAATTGCTATAGATTAATGATATACAAGTGAAATAAGGTTAGGAATCGTTACCTATGATTCTTCTCTTCAAAACCCACTCAAAATTGCCTAATCCCGAGCTCCAAATCGTTTTAGAAAATATGAATTTCAAACCCTCAGATTTCGGTATAAACTGCCCAGCGAGCCCGCACTTGCAGTCCTGCACTTGCGGAAAATACATCGCAGGTGCGAAAAATCCTTAAGTGGGTTGGAACCGCACCTGCGGTCACTGAGTCGCATCTGCGGGACTCTTGCCGCACCTGGGAGCCTGGCTGACCCAGGCCAATTCCGCATCTTAGATGGCCCCCTCGGCACCTGTGTGTACGCACCTGTGGCTCCCCTTCCGCAAGTGCAAAACACCAGCACCAGCAATGCTTCAGCTGGTTTTAAGTTCAAAACACAGCCCGTTGAGCATCTGAAACATCTTCGAGGCCCTCGGGACCTCAACCAAAATTACCAACCATTCCTAATACCATAACCAAACTTATTCAATCCTTCAAAACACATCACATAACATCAAATCAACAATTATGCATGGATTCAAGCCTAAGAACTTATGAATTTTCCAAAATCTACAACTGATGCTGAAACACATCAAAACAAGTCCGAATGACCTCAAATTTTCAAACAAGTCATAAATGACACTATGGACCTATAGCCACTCTCAGAATTCCATTCCTAGCCCGATATCAAAATTTCACCTATCGGCCGAAATCGCCGAAATTCTACCTTCCGCCAATTCAAACATCCACAGACCTTGAAAACACATTTCGGACATGCTCCTAACTCCGAAATCTCCCAACGAAGCTAACGGAGTTGATGGAATCTCATTCCGGACCCGTATTCCCATAGTTCCAACTACGGTCCGATTTCTAAAGCTTAAACTCATATGTAGGGACTATGTATCCAAAAACTCTCCGAATTTCGCAACTAATCATTCCGACAAGTCCCATAAGCAGATATAAAAGTGGGGAAAGCAGTTATTAGGGGATCAGGGCGCTAACTCTTAAAATGACCGACCGGGTCGTTACATCCTTCTTGCATCAGCACAGCTCCCACAACCTTTGAGCAAGCATCAGTTTCCACCACAAATGTTTTGGTGAAGTCTGCCAGTGCTAAGACTGGTGCAGTGTTCATTGCTTGCTTAAGATTGTTGATGGTTGTTTCTGCTTCTGGTCCCAAGTGGAATGAATTATTCTTTAGCAGGTTAGTCAATGGTTTACTGATCACCCCATATGACTGGACAAACCTTATATAGTAACCTGTCAACCCTAAAAATCCTCTCAATGCTTTAATTGACCTAGGTACACCAGTTCACCATAGCTTCTATTTTTGAAGGGCCAGTAGTGACTCCTTCTCCACTAATGATGTGGCCTAGATATTCCACTTTGTCTTAGCCAAAAGAACACTTGGACCTTTTGGCATATAATTGTTCTCTCCTTGGGATTTCCAAAACCTTTTTTAAGTGTTCTTTGTGTTCTTAAATTGTAGGGCTATCGACTAGTATATCATCAAAGAAAACTAATACAAAGTGTCTCAAGTAATCTTGGAAAACATGATTCATAAAACTTTGAAAAGTGGCAGGGGCATTGGTAAGACTAAAGGGCATTACCTTGAACTCATAGTGACCCAAGTGTGTTCTAAAAACTGTTTTGTGAATATCCTCCTCATGCATCCTGATTTGGTGATAACCTGCTCTCAGTTCTATCTTAGAAAACATATAAGAACCACTTAATTCATCCAGCAAATCATCTACTAAGGAAATTGGGAACTTATCCTTAACAATCATCTTACTAATCTCTCTATAGTCAATGCAAAACCTCCAGCTATCATCTTTTTTCTTAACCAGTAGTATAAGTGATGAGAATGGAGAATGGCTAGGTGGAATGATACCATTAGTTAACATATCTTTAACTTGTTTCTCTATCTAATTTTTCTGAATATAGTTTTACCTGTAGGGTCTGATGCTTACTGATGCTGATGCTGGTTTCAGGGGTATAAAGTGATCATGCTGTCTTTTAGGAGGAAATGAAGTTGGTTCCACAAACACATCATTATACTTTTGCAGCACTCCTGAGAGTTCTGAAGGTAACACTTCCTGCTTTTTCACCTCTGTTGTTACTGTAAATAGGTGTCCCCCAGAATACCTTCCCTTTCCTGAATAGATGTTTTATGCCACTGCTAGACATACTTTGCAACATAGCTTGGTTGTACATTCCCTGAAGTTTAACTCTTTTGCCCTTATGAGACACTACAGCTCTGTAGGCTACAAAATCCAATAGGACTGGTTTATGTGCTTTTATCCAATCTCCCCCTAAGATCATATCACAACAACCCAATTGAATTAACCTTACTGAATCCTCAAATTCTATTACTTAAGTCTTTCATTTTAACATAGGACAAGAATAAAGGCTCATCAATTAGTTCCCATTCGCCACAGTGACTCTCATAGTTCTATCCTCCTTGAGAATGCAACCAATTTGTCTAGCAGATTCCATATCCAAATAGCTGCGGATGCTCCTTGAGTCTAGCAATATAGTTAGCACCTTCTTTTTGGTTGTTCCACTCAAAGTGATTGTGTTTGGAACCTCTGTTCCTGATAAGGAATTAAGGCTGACAGTTTCCTCCACCATTTCTACCTCTTGTGAGTCCTCAATGTACTTTAATTCATTTGGCAGGTCACTTGTCTGTTCTGACTCTATTGGTTCCTCCTTAGTTGTCATTGCATTGAGCTGTTTGTTCTTACATTAATATCCCCAGGGATCCATTTGTCACCATAATTGTAGCACAAATTGTGGTTTCTTTTGATTCCTGCACTAGATGTATTTTCCCGCCCTTCTCTAGGCCAATTTCCTTAGGTTCTATTTACTGTTGAGTTATTAGTTTGCATTGTACCCCTATTCCAAGTGATTTTGCTTTTCTTGTTTTGAGCCTCAATGACTTTCTCCTGATACCTAGCCTTCTCCACAGGCTGACTTAACGTGTAAGGATTGAGTATTTTAACAGTGTTTCTAATTTCCTCCTTAAGACCTTCCACAAAGAACTCTAAGAAGAATTCTTCAAGGATAGTAGGTCTTCTAATTAATACCAAGTCTTGAGTTCTTCAAACTTTTTAAGATATTAATTAACTGTGCCATTTTGTTCTAATTTCTTAAATTCACCAATTAAGTTGAACTTACTGTTATCTGCTTCTACAAATCTTCTACAGATTTCTTCACAGAAATCTTTCCAAGAGATGGTTCCATGGCTAACCTGGTATGAGAAGAACCAAGCTTCAGCCTTGCCCACTAAGTGAAGATCTGTAGCTTCAAGTTTTTGTTGAGGATCTAACACATGATTGTATTGGAACTATCGCTCACATCTCCGCAACCATGAACAAGGGTCAGACCCCACTCCATCAAAAATAAGGGAATTCAAACCTATGACTGAATTGACCCTTTCCACGAGAAGACTCTACTGGATTGATATACTTATTTCAAGTTGTTGAGTTCTCTAGTTGCAACCCTTCCCTTGGAGCACTCCCAAGGATTTATTCATAAGCAGGAAGGAGTTTCTCCATTAACAGATCTAGTTTGCTGCACAAGTCTTCAAACTTCTAATTCGTCGAGACCACGTGCTCTTACAACTGATTCTCCACTCTTTTAATGTTTTCCTCAATAGATTTAGATCTAGTTTCTGTAATCGTCATTTTCTTAGGGTCAAGAAAGAACTCCGATACCAATTGTAATAAAATCAAATAATGAAATGTAATTGGGAATGATTTAGCGAAAGTCAATGGAAATTTTATTAGCTCAATTGTATCTAAGTACAATACAAAATTGACATAGCTAGAAGCTATAACAAAGGCTTCAATGGAGTTCTGCAGAAGAGAAAGTAATTTGGGTGAGAAGAAAAAGAAGAAGAAGAAGAAGAAGAAAGAGTCAAAGAGAGAGAGAAAGAGAGAGAGCGCATAGAG
This sequence comes from Nicotiana paniculata, assembly GCA_005239505.1. Lineage (NCBI taxonomy): Eukaryota > Viridiplantae > Streptophyta > Magnoliopsida > Solanales > Solanaceae > Nicotiana > Nicotiana paniculata. The sequence goes on from ML332898.1 coordinate 38,777, forward strand.
AGAGAAGTAGTTAGAATACTGGTAATTGTTTAACTGATTATGTTGAGCTGGATGTATTATTAATAACCTTCTAGAATATTCTCCACCATCAGATCTCACTAGAGCTTGTCATCTGAGCCGCTCATCTTTAGTAACTATGAATGCTCTTGATGATGCCATGGCATTTCTTTTATTATTTATTACTAACCCTACTTCACTTATTTTACTTATTTCCCTTACTCCTTTAGCCGACAACCTTAGTTCTTGACACAAAGAAAGTTTTTGGCAGCTACATGAAAAGACTTTGAAGTCCAAATTTTATTTCACTTTAACATAATCGGTAGCAACTATTATTTGCTCCCTCATTTTAACACCTTCTTTTTTTTAAATAAATATTTGTTTTAGGAAAATTCGACCAAAATATCAAAAGGTGGTGTCGCAGATACAAGGCAAACAAACCTTGCCCTTCAAAACCTTAATGCTGCAGCCGCAATTAAAATCCCAAACCAAAAATATTTAATGGTCGTTTCATGTTTTGTATTAACCGAAAAGGATAATCATCATATTATCATACTATATTACAAGAAGGAAGCTCCAAAGTTGAAATTGAATTACTAAAATATACATCACAAGCTGAAAGACAATTTTACCCTTCCTTTAAACACTACAAGTATTTAATAATTTTGTACTAGAAATAATTTTACAGTCCAATAAATAATAAATATCATATCTATAAAAGTAAATTAAATTATTCTTTAAAAACGGATGCATTAACCGAACTTCTCTTTATTTCTCTCAAAATGCGAATAATTGGAGGAAATAATCATTCTTAATCATAAATAACAACTACCATGATATTAATGTTCTATTGAAGTCCTTACAAATACTCAAGTTCAAGTAACTTGAAATTGTGGACAAATAAAGAGATTGTTGCTATAATATTATTTTTCTTTTTTTGTCAATTTTAAAAAACCTACTAGAAAAGCCTTTTATCCCTTTTCTCATTTTTAGTTTTTTTCTCATTTATTTATCGTTTAGCTTATTTTAAAAATTCTAAAGTATCTAAATACATTATAAAATTTAAAGAAGAAATTGAAAAGACTTATATTTCCAAAACTTTTCATGTTCCAAAAATTATTGAGTTTTTAAAAAACTCTTAATTTTCTCATATAAATGAAGGACCAAGGTAATCTTAACTCCAAACATTATTAGGACACTGAATAATATTAGAAAATTTGTAGGGGAAGTTCAAGCCTGAGCCAGGATCCCGCCTTGGAAAAGCGTAAACTGAACTTTTCATTTTGTTTATATAAGCATTCGCTTGTAGAGTCATTGCTTCTATTATTTGTTCCTTGATCTGTTTTGCAGTTTGCAGAGCTTCTTTTGTTTGATTCCTTTTTTTTTTGTCCTATTTATGAATCATTTCATTGGATTATTGTTTGCCCCTTGACGTCGGTTATTGTTTGTTCCCTTTTTCTTTTGTAGGATTTATCTGGCTAGCCATACAATTCTATGGTAACAATTTGGAAATTTTACCTCACATGTTTTCAAAGTTTCTTATTTTATGATTGTCGACTTATTTTTCATATGTTAGGGGTTATCATGTCTTTTTTGTTAAGCTAGAAGCAGAAATAGATTATGGCATCCAGAGATTTTAAGTGGGAAAGCCCTACGTATAAAATTAAATTACTAAATTGCCCATCAGAAACTAAATGATATTTTTTTCCTTCAAGGAAATGCTACTCCAGTAATAATAATGTACCAAATAGTAAATTCAACTTGATAATAATAGTGCACTTTTAAGAATCATAAAGATAACGCAGATAAATTTTGTATTACTGATCATTTAGGTTCTTTAAGCTTATACATCCTTATAATCATTTATACGGTCAACTTCTACTAAGGCTTTTGATATTCTCTGCAAAAATGTGTATCTATGCTTGATGAATTTTTTTTTTCTGTGATAATAGATAATAATTAATGATGGTTCGTTAAAAAATGCAACCTTTCATATAGTAATGGGAAGAGCAATTGTTAGTAAAAGCAAAAGTCAGTGACTTTTTTCAATTATCTCATCAGTGGAAATAAATCAACAGTCATAGATAATCCTGCTTATATATATGAGTAGAGTTGTAGATAATCAATTGAAATACTCTATTTTCCGTATGAACTTTGAAATTTTTCATTAAACTTATCTGTTTACCTCTTGCGATATACAATCTGCAAGTGTCCTCAAGTAAGTTTATCTTATTTTTGTAACTTTCTATGATGTAACGATTCGGCATGCCGTTTTAAGAATTTAAGTTCTGTTCGGTGGTATTTGACCTTAAGCAGCTTCGTATGGTGATTTAGAACTTAGGTGTGCGTCCGGATTTGATTTTGGAGGTCCGTAGGGTGATTTGAAGCATTTCAGCGAAAGCTGAAATTTGGAAAGTGGAGAGGTTTGACCAATAGTTGACCTGGATGATATCGGGGTCGGAATGCGATTCTGAGAGATGGAACAACTACATTATGTTATTAGGGACTTGTCTGCAAAATTTGACGTCATTCCGTGTTGATTTGATAGGTTCGGCATGAGTTTTAGAAGTTGGAAGATTTGAAAGTTCATAAGTCCGATACATGGTGCGATTCATAGTTTTATCATTGTTTGATGTAATTTGAGGTCTCGAGCGGGTCCATGTTAGGTTGTTGAACTTGTTGGTATGCTTGGACAAGGTCCCAGGGGCCCCGGGCGTGTTTCAGACGAGTTTCAGATGTTTTCCCTAGTCTTGGGCAGGTCTAATTCTGGTATCTCGCACCTGCGACACTTTGGAGCGCAGGTGCGGCTCTGCTTCTGCGTGATCCTGGTCGCTTCTGCGATCTTTGAGGTCTGGAAGCTAGCCCGCTTATGCAGATGCTGGCACGCAGGTGCGAAGGCCGCTTCTGCTGTTCTGTGATCCCATCTGGGAAGGAGTCCACTTCTGCGCTCCTATCATCGCGTTTGTGGCACTGCAGGGACGATTATGTCGTCCGCAGATGCGGACCTGCTCCTGGTAAGTTTAGTTCCTAGATGCGAACTCTTTCTCGCAGATGCGGTTGCGTAGATGCGGTTGCTTGTCTGCAAATGCGAAAGTCCTGGCAGAATCATTTAAGTCGAGGGTTTGGCCATTTGTTTTTCATATTTTGAGTTTTAGACTTCGATTTTGGAAGCTTCTTTTTGGGTTTTTCAATGAAATCAATTGGGTAAGTGTTCTTCACCTAGAAAATATATTGTATGATTTTATCTTTATTTTTATCATTTAATTTGTGTTTTGAGTTGAGGAAAATGGTGGTTTTTGACAAAAGTTTTCAAAATGAAAAATCATGATTTGAGGGATGAAATGGTATCGAAATTTGATAAGTTTAGTAGGTTGAATTCGTATCAGAATGGGTGTTCGGGTTTTGAGAAATTTGTCGGGTTCCGAAGTTCGGGCCTGTAGGGTCGACTTTTGGGATCGATTTTTAGATTTTGATAAAGATTGAGGCTTTATGATCCGGAATAGTTTCTTATAAGTTTTATTTATTCTTTGAAGTTGTTTTGGTTGGATTTGAGCCATCCGGAGGTCATTTCACCCGAGAAGTTTATTTTAGAGTACCCGTTTGTCTTGTTTGAGGTAAGTATCTTGCCTAACCTTGTGTGGGGGAACTACCCCTTAGGATTTGAGTCTTCTATGTTGATTGTAGTCCGTGTACACGAGGTGACGAGTACGTGCTCGGACTTATTTGCGGAAATTGGCCTCTTAGAGTTCCTAGGTCCTTGTATTCATTGAATATGTTGTTTTTGTTGTTACGATTACGTTCCTTAATTACTAGTTTCACTTTTACCTGCTTAATTAGAATCAATTGCTTCATGATCCACTCTTATTGTTGTTTGATTCATATGTTCCTTAATTGAGACTGTTGTTTCTTCTATTTCCATGTTATATTTTCCCTAACTGCTTATTTTTAATTGAAGTTGTAGTTATCCTTTTTTGTAAATGTTCTCCCCTAATTGAGGTTATGGTGATCTTCTTGTTGCCTAACTTTATTTGAATTGGTTGTATCTCTCTCGTAATTGTCCAAACTTAAAACAAGCTTAGAAATCCTATGCCTTAGTGGACTTGCCCTTATTTGGAATCATTTGACTCGTGTTACTTTCTTGTTGTTGCACTGTACATTGTGGGACCATAGTTACATATTATTATGGTTATTCCTTGTAAAATAGTTCTACCGTTTCTTGTGATCTAAGGTTTTTGAGTTGATTTACTTGCCGTACTTGTTTTATTGTTATTTTGATGTTGTATTTGTGGTGGTGTTGCACGAGGTTTCTGCCGTGCGGTTGTGGTTATTGTGATGCACGGGGTTTATGTCGTGCGGTTATTGTTATGGGGTTGCAGGGGGTTTCTGCCGTGCTGTTTATACTATTGATACTTGCACATGAGGTGTGACAAGGTGGGATAGCGAGATAAGGTGGGAACATTATTATGCACGTGTGGCGAGACAAAGCGGGTATTTACTCTACTATTGTACACGTGGCAAGACAAGATGGGTTATGTCAAAGATTGATTTGTGATGGCATGGGGGGCATATTTGTGTAGTGGTACACTTTTCTGTGCAAGCTTTATCTTGTGAAAGTTGTGAGAAAACATTCTACGTGTTGTCTGTTCTTTTTCCTTATGCTTACTAGCTCGTTTGAACTATGTTAGGACACTTGCACAAGCATACACGTAATTAAGTACTCTTATCGGATAAGAGGTTTTCTTGATATTGTTGAGTATACACGCACACCCGTGTTTACTTGCCTTCTATGTGATAATGGCTCTAGTTGGCACGTGAGTTGTCAGTGCGATCATGAGGTGTAAAGAGGACATAGGATGCCAAGTGTTAGGGTTCAGGTATTGAGACTCGTGAGTTGTGATTAGCCCGAGGTTCGGTACCTCGTGGAGCTTGTTGACTGAAACCTGAAGTGAAAACGATCGTCGTGGTTGAGTGACTACTTGTCCCTTCTGTATCTGTGATTTCGGATTTAGGTTGTGTTTCCGTTTATCCTTCTATGTCATTATTTTGATATTCCGCTTATACTTGTTGTCTTCCTTTCCTATTGCAATTACTGTATTGTTAGTCATATCGCGTGGTTTTTATGTAAATATCATACTATGTTGTTCCTATACTCATATTTGTTCAGGTTGTTTAGTCCAGTAGGTGTCTTGACGGTTCCTCGTCACTACTCCACTGAGGTTAGTCTTGATACTTTTTGGATACTATTGTGGTGTATTCATACTACACTTCTGCATATTATTTTGTGCAGATCCAGGTATTGCAAAGTCAGTTGATCAATAGTTAGCAACGCGAATTGCTGTAGTGGAGACTTAAGGAAAACCTAATGTTGCGTTCATAGGATTCGGAGTCACCTTCCTATTTTCTTTTTATTTCACACTGTTTTTACTTATTTCCAAACTATTTTGTTTAGAAGTTGTAGCAAACTCTGTAGAGCTTATGACTTGTACTGCCGGTTTTGGGGAAAATGTAAACTGTATAGAGTATCTCATTTAAGAAATTATTAGATGTTATTTATTATTGTCGTTATTCCATAATTGTTAGGCTTACCTAGTCCTTACGACTAGGTGCCATCACGATACTCAACGGAGGTAAATTTGGGTCGTGACAAGTTGGTATCAGAGCTCTAGGTTCACTTCCTTCATCTCTATCGTGCGAGTTCATTGATCTCGAAGTTTGAACTTTTACCACTTCATTCTCTCACGGATGGTGAGGAAATGAGTTGTAGTTCCTGATGAGGTTACCCTCGGAGCAGATGTCGCTAAGGGCAGAGACAGAGGCCGACGAGGAGCACGTGCCGCAGCTAGGGAACCTACCAGGGCAGCAGTTGAGGAGCCGCCAGTAGTTCCAGTTGAGGGGAAGGTACCGGAGACGCCTGTTGTTACCCCAAGACTTCAGGAGCCTTAGCGCAGTTCTTGAGTATGTTTGGTACATTGACTTAAGAGGGATTGATTCCGGTTGAACCAGCTACTTCATAGACCGGGGGAGGAGATCAGACTCCCGCCACCCATACTCCAGAGTAGCGAGTTCATGTTGGTCAGGTTCCAGGTGTCACGGCGACACAGCCTGTTGTCCCGGTTCAGCATGTTGTTAGGGCATCAGCATCTGAGAAAGAACAGCTTAGACTTGAGGGGTACACGAAGTACACCCTCCTACCTTCAGTGGATTGACGACAGATGATGCCCAGGGTTTCCTGGAGGAGTGTCACTGTATTCTTCGTACTATGGGTATTGTGAAGACGAGTGGGGTTGCCTTTGTTACGTTTCAGCTCAGGGGAGCGGCTTATCAGTGGTGGAAAGAATATGAGTTGGGTAACCCGGCCGAGTCAACTTTACTCACATGGGTTTAGTTTTCAAATATGTTCCTAAGAGAGTTTGTACCTTAGTCCTTTCGAGATGCATGGTGCACGGAGTTTGAGCAGCTGTGTCAGGGCACTATGTCAGCATCAGAGTATGATGTCAGATTTAGTGATTTGGCCAGACATGCACCTTCTTTGGTCGTTACGGTTAGAGAGCGTGTCCGTAGATTCATTAAGGGGATCAGGCATGTTATTCGGTTTAGCATGGCTCCGGAGTTAGAGTCGAATGTTTCGTTTCAGCAGGTGGTAGGGATCACTCGCCGAGTAGAGGTCATGTGGGATCAGGATAGAGAGGACAGGCGAGGCCAAGAGAGAGAGAGGAAAGGGAGGCGAGGAGGCTCGTAGTCCGGATAGATCTACTGGTCCTTATTTTGGAGGTAGAGTACGACATGGTAGAGGTTATGTGGGTCAAGCAGTTCAGTTTGCACTTCCGGCTTCGCACAGTGTTTTAGGTGCTCATGGGTCTCAGGGTACCTGTACGGCACAGTTTCAACAGCCACGTCAGCAGAGAGGTTGCTTTGAGTGTGGAGATACCAGTCACGTGGTGACAGATTGTCCTAGACTCCGGACAGATCATCACAGCGGGTTATTCAGGAGAGTAGAGAGCACCTAAGAGGGAGAGGCCCAACCCGTTGATGTGTTTCATATAGTAGGTTGGAGATCGGTGCGCCATATGATGTCATCCAGGTATGTTTTATTTGTTTCATATGTGTACCATTCGTATTTTGTTTCAGTTCTGCTTAGCGGGACGAGTTCCCTTACTTGTTGCTTCACTTATGGCTGAGTTTCATGATTAGCACTCTGTTTATATGTTTGCCCTGATGGAAGATTCTATGAGTGGTAACCCGTGTCTATCGTTTGTCTTTATTCTTCATTGAGAATTTTGAGACTACAAATGAATTCATGTTGTTCATCATGGTAGGTTTGATGTGATTCCTGAGTATTCTTGGTTACGATTTGTGAATTGGTACTCCACCGTGGTGAGAGTTCAGTAAGTGTTGTGATTTTATTGGCAGAACTGAGTTAGTGGAAGATTTCAGTTGGTATGATTTATATTCGACCTGTGATTTAGAGTTGAGGGTGAGATCCTCGCGATTTCATATGATTTGATATTTTGAGTCGGGTTGCGTGCCGCGGTGGAGAGTTATACCAGGATGAGATCCTAATGATTTTTCATGTACTCTGATTTTTCCTATTTAAATTGATTCGTAATGTGGTACTGATATAGAGTTGTGCATATCGGACTTGTTTGATATTTCCCTTATGTGTTTCTGTTTACATATTCAGTCATTTTCGTTTTGTGCCCCTTGAGTTTTAGCTTGCGGAGTGTGTTACTGGTGGTGTTTGTTGTGACTTGTTGATTCGGGTGTATAGTTATGAGGTCTTCATGGTTCTTGCATCATCGTCGGTGTTGTGGAGATTTGAAACGGGTTCTTATCGGATATTAGGCAAATTGTCGGTGCTGGTTTTGATTACGGGCAGATATTGTGTTCAGAAATGTTATTTTAGGCCTATGTATTGTGTGTCTTGTTGAGTGGTCGTACCTTGTGGGTGTAGGAATGAGTTGTTACGACTAGTTGATACTGATACCGGGTATGGATTTAGAATCGGGTCTTTTGGAAATGAATGGAAGGTGAGAATTTTGGCTAGAAGGCTTATCGATGTTGGTAGAAAGAGTAAACTACAGTTGAGATGGTGTCTTCAGGCTTAGGTGGATTGGGGTGACATGGGATCACCTGCGGGTGTATGTTGGAGGTGTATATTCAATGATTTGAAGACTTCGAAGCGATTCTTGGCACGTTCCAGGATGAACATTTATTTAAAAGGGGGAGAATGTAATGAGGCGGCCGGTCGTTTTGAGAATTTAAGTTCCATTCAGCGGCATTTGATCTTGAGCAACTTCGTATGGTGATTTTGTACTTAGGCGTGCGTCCGGATTTGGTTTTGGAGGTCCGTAGGGTGATTTGAAGCATTTCGGCGAAAGTTGAAGTTTGGAAAGTCAAGAGGTTTGACAAATAGTTGACCTTGGTGATATCGGGGTCGGAATGTGATTCTGAGAGTTGGAACAGCTCCATTGTGTCATTTGGGACTTGTCTGCAAAATTTGACGTCATTCTGGGCTGATTTGATAGGTTTCGGTACGAGTTTTAGAAGTTGGAAGATTTGGAAGTTCATTAGTCCGATACATGGTGCGACTCATAGTTTCATCGTTGTTTGATATAATTTGAGGCCTCTAGCGGGTCCGTGTTAGGTTATTGAACTTGTTGGTATGCTTGAACGGGGTCTTGAGGGCCCCGGGCGTGTTTCGAACGAGTTTAAGATTTTTTCCTAGTCTTAGACAGGTCTGGTTCTGGTGTCTCGCACCTGCGACACTTTGGAGCACAGGTGCGGCTCCGCTTCTACGTGAGCCTGGCCACTTTGCGATATTTGAGGTCTGGTAGCTATCCCGCTTCTGCGGATGCTGGCACGCAGGTGCGAAGGCCGCTTCTTCAGTTCTGTGATCGCATCTGTGAAGGAGTCTGCTTCTGCGCTCCTATCATCGCTTTTATGACGCCGCAGATGCGGCTTTGTCATCCGCAGATGCGGACCTTGGCTTGGTAAGTTAAGTTCTCATATGCGAACTCTTTCTCGCAGATGCGGTAGCGCAGATGCAGAAGTCCTGGCAGAATCATTTAAGTCGAGGGTTTGGCCATTTTCTTCATATTTTTAGTTTTAGACTTCGGTTTTGGGAGCTTCTTTTTGGGTTTTTCAAGCAAATCAATTGGGTAAGTGTTCTTCGCCTAGAGTTTAATATATTCCATGATTTTATCTTTATTTTTATCGTTTAATTTGTGTTTTGAGTTGAGGAAAATGGTGGTTTTTGAAGAAAGTTTTCAAAATGAAAAATCATGATTTGAGGGTTGAAATGGTATCGGAATTTGAAAATTTTAGTATGGTTGAACTCGTATCGGAATGGGTGTTCGGGTTTTTTGAAATTTGTCAGGTTCGGAGGTGCAGGCCCGGGGGTGAATTTTTGGGATTTATTTTTAGATTTTGATAAAGATTGAGGCTTTATGATCTGGAATAGTTTCTTATAAGTTTTATTTGTGCTTTGAAGTATTTTTGGTTGGATCTGAGCCGTCCGGAGGTTATTTTACCCGAGAAGTTCATTTTAGAGTATCGGTTTGTCTTCTTTGAGATAAATATCTTGCCTAACCTTGTGTGGGAGAATTACCCCTTAGGATTTGTGTGATGACCAAAAGGGGTCATCTTGTGTTTTAGCACTTTATTCCATGTTTATCAGCTAAAAAAAAACTTATCATTTTCCTCCTCGATTTACGTGTGCAGTTTGGGCGTAATTTGCGAAAAGCATTCTTGTTGTTGATATTTGTGTAGTGGTACACTTTCCTGTGCGAGCTTTATCTTGTGAAACTTGTGAGAAAACATTCTACGTGCTATCCGTTCTTTTTCCTTATGCTTACTAGCTAGTACGAACTATGTTAGGACACTTCCACAAGCATACACATAATTAAGCGCTCTTATCGGATAAGAGGTTTTCTTGATATTATTGAGTGTAGATGCACACCCTTGTTTACTTACCTTCTATGTGAGAATGACTCTAGTTGGCACATGAGTCGTTAGTGCGATAATGAGGTGTAATGAGGACACATGATGCCAAGTGTTAGGGTCCAAGTATTGAGACCAATGAGTTATGATTAACTGACGTTCGATACCTCGTGGATTTTATTTAATGAAATCTGATGTGAAAACGGTCGTCGTGGTTGAGTGACTACTTGTCCCTTCTGTATCTGTGATTTCAGATTTAGTTTGTGTTTCCGTTTATCCTTCTGTTTCATTATTTTGGTATTCCGCTTATACTTGTTGTCTTCCTTTCCTATTGCAATTACTGTATTGTTAGTCATATCGCGTGGTCTTTATGTAAATATCATACTATGTTGTTCCTTTACTCATATTTGTTCAGGTTGTTTAGTCCAGTAGGTGTCTTGACTGTTCCTCGTCACTACTTCACTGAGGTTAGTCCTGATACTTTCTAGGTACTATTGTGGTGTACTCATACATAATGTGCAGATCCAGGTATTGCAAAGTCAGTTGATCAATAGCTAGCAGCGCGAATTGCTGTAGTGGAGACTTAAGGTAAACATGTTGCTGCTTTCACAGGATTCAGAGTCACCTTCCTATTTTCTTTGTATTTAACACTATTTTTACTTATTTCCAAACTGTTGTATTTAGAAGTTGTAGCAAACCCTGTAGAGCTTATGACTGTATTACCGGTTTTGAAAAATATAAACTATATAGAGTATCTCATTTCAGAAATTATTAGATGTTATTTATTATTATGGTTATTCCATAATTGTTAGGCTTACCTAGTCCTTCAGGTTAGGTGCCATCACAATACCCAACGAAGAGAAATTTGGGTCGTGATATATAAGCATTCATGAAACTGTATATTCTTGTTTATGTGAATTTTGACTAGGAATAGTTCGTACTAATAACACTTTCTACTAATCTTTAGTATGAAATACTGCCTTTTTTCGGAAAATCATATACCAGTAACAAATAATACATTAGGCATTTGGCAGTTTATTGTTGTCTTTGTTGTGAAAAGTAAATTTATTTAGTTATCAAAAACCATCAAGAATCATTTTTATCACAGTATTTTAGATATCTATAGTATCTACTGTTTGCATATAATAATCCTTCAATAATATCAGATTAGGCATATTAGTGTTCATATGTTCAAGTAAAAGAAAATCCAATCAATTTGAGTTGATGAGGAGTCTCTTGTTTTGCCTGTACACCTTGCGGACTGTCTAGGTGTAACTCTTACAAAGTTAGAAAATAGAAGAATAAGAGATGATGATTTAAATTTTTTTATGAAAAAGTATAGAAATAATGCCTTTTTTCTAACGATATCTTTTATAACTGAAATAAATTCTTTGAGTACATTATTACACTGTTTTTATAAAAAAGTTATTGCCATTTATATGATGTACACGCGTAATGCGTGCGCCCAAAAACTAGTTGCTAAAAAAACATACAATTAGTCTAAAAACCCTTTTTGTTAACTAGAAAAGACCGAAATCTTATGGAAGTCAAAACTTTCAAATTCTGTACGCCACCAAAAAGAATACTTTTCGAACCATATTCTATCTCAGCAAACCAAAAGTGGCGGTGGTTTACCATGAAGGTTAAAACTACAAAAGTTTAGTCACTTTGCGGCATCCAAATTTTGGAGATCTTCTTTTTTTGAAAGAAAAATTGATTTGCTTAAAATTAACTTTGACAAAATTTAATCTGAACAAAAGATACTCTCAGGCAGCGTAACCGCATTGCCGAAAGGGGTATCCAAAACGTTTTACTGCCTTGCCCTAATTGTTAAACGTACTTAAAAGGTGATATTTTTAATGATTTAACACGGTGTATAAGCTCTGGTACAAATAATTAAATCCAAAATACTTTATACTAAGATTAACACCATCATCTTTCCCAAGTACTATCATATCAAATCATTAAAAAATTAAACTAGATGCTAAAGTGTACTTGAATTCACGAGAAACAACAAAAATCTTTTTACAACAACAACGAAGTCAGTTTGGCCCAACATGTGGGGTTTGGGGAGGGTAGTCTGTACGCAAACCTTACCCTTACCTAATGCAGGTAGAGAGGTTGTTTCCAATAGACCCTCGGCTCAGGAGGGCAAGAAGAAGAAGATGGAAGCAAGGAAGAAGAAAAAACTGATAATAATAATAATAAAAATAAAATATAATAAAAAACATAATAAAAATAAACAGTATCCAATAATAACAACACTGAATACAATACCACTGAATACAATACCTGAGGCGAACAAAAACACATACCGTAATAAAAATCAAAGAATATCCTCGACCTATCGGTGAATACTATAAACTACCTACTAACCTTCTACCTTAATCCTCGACCTCCACACCCTCTTATCAAGTGTCATGTCCTCAGTGAGCTGAAGGAGCGCCATGTCCTGCCTAATCACTTCTCCCCACTTCTTAGGCCTACCTCGACCCCTTCTCACACTCTCCATGGCCAACTTCTCACACCTTATGACAGGGGCATCAATGCTTCTTCTCCTAACATGTCCGAACCATCTCAGCCGCGACTCCCGCATCTTGTCCCCCATGGAGGCTACTCTCATTCTGTCCCAGATAGCTTCTTTCTTAATTCTATCTCGCCTGGTGCACCCACATATCTATTTCAATATTCTTATCTCTGCTACTCTCATCTTTTGCACGTGGGAGTTCTTGACTGGCCAACACTCAGCATAGCGGGTCGAACCACCACTCGATAAAACTTACCCTTAAGTCTTAACGGCACGTTCTTATCACATAGAACATCGGAAGCGAGCCTCCACTTCATCCACCCCGCTCTGATGCGATGTGTAACATCATCATCAATCTCCCTGTTACCCTAGATAATAGACCCGAGATACTTAAACTCTCTCTTGGGGATAACTTGAGCATCAAGCTTAACCTCTATGTATGCATCATAGGTCTCACTGAATTTGCACTCCAAGTATTGTGTCTTGGTTCTACTCAGTTTGAAACCTTTAGACTGTAAGGTCTGTCTCCAAACCTCCAACCCCGTGTTAACTCCGCTATGCGTCTCGTCAATCAACACTATATCATCGGCAAATAGAATGCACCAAGGCACCTCCCCTTGGATGTGACGCGACAGTACATCCATCGCCAAGGCAAACAAAAATGGGCTAAGAGCCGATCCCTGGTGCAACCCTATCACCACAGGTAAATGGTCTGAGTCACCACCCACAGTCCTTACCCGAGTCTTAGCATCATCATAAATATCCTTAATCACCCGAATGTATGCTTCTGGAACGCTGCTAACCTCCAAACACCTCCACAGGACCTCCCTCGGAACTTTATCGTATGCCTTCTCAAGGTCAATAAATACCATATGTAGATCTTTCTTCCTTTCCCTGTACTGCTCAACTAATCTCCTTACCAGATGAATCGCTTCCGTAGTCGAACGCCCCGGCATGAATCCAAACTGATTCTCGGAAATAGACACGCGCTTCCTCACCCTGGCCTCCACCACTCTCTCCCAAACCTTCATTGTGTAACTCAATAACTTGATACCTCTATAATTGTTCCAATTTTGGATATCACCCTTGTTCTTGTAAAGCGAAACCATCGTACTCCACCTCCAATCATCGGGCATCTTCTTTGCCTTAAAAACAACATTAAACAACCTAGTGAGCCACTCCAAACCTGCCCGCCCCGCGCTCTTCCAGAATTCCATCGGGATTTCGTTTGCCCTTGCACATCTTATGCATCACTCCTTACACCTCCTCTACCGTAATCCTCCTACAGTACCCAAACTCCTGCTGACTCTCGGAGTGCTCCAACTCACCCAGCACAATGCATCTATCCCCCTCCTCATTTAACAGTTTATGGAAGTATGTCTGCCATCTTCTCCTAATGAGTGCCTCGTCCATCAACACTCTACCATCATCGTTATTTATGCACTTGACTTGGTCTAAGTCACAGGCTTTCCTCTCCCTCACCTTGGCCAACCGGTACAACCTCTTGTCCCCACCTTTTCCCTCGAGCTCCTCGTACAAACGAGCAAATGTTGCGTTCTTAGCCGTCGTAACTGGTATCTTTGACTCTTTCTTTGCCTTTATGTAACACTCCCGATAAGTCCTTTTTTCTTCCTCTGTACTCTCTACTAGCTTCAAATAAGGTGCTTTCTTAGCTTCTACTTTACCTTGAACCTCTTCATTCCACCACCGGTCCCCTTTATGACCCCCAGGAGAACCCTTCGTGACCCCTAAGACCTCTTTAGCAGCTACCCTAATGCAATCCACAATCATGGACCACAAAAATCTTTTTGATTGTTATTATTCGTCTTCCAAGTCAAGATGTAATAATGAACTCTACGTCTGACTTGGGACCATAACCTATTTATAGTTACACATATATATGTGATCACGCTCAACTGTGTCTAATAAAAGACTAAGCAGGTGTTGCAAATATAATCCGGAGTATTAAGCCCAGAGTCGATCCCACAGGGATTTAGCGTATCAAGGAAGCCGTTAAAATACTAAACTCTCACTTAATCAACTTCCTCAAACTTTATGAATAATAATCGATGTTGTAATTACCACTAAGATCAAAGAAATTGCTAAACTAATATTAACTAACAGTAGTGTAAACAATCGGAATAAAGGTCTAAGACAATGGTTTCCCGCGTTGGTACTTTCCCTAGTTGTATTTTCCTACAGCTTTGACTTGGTTGTCTCTATCAATCATGAACTCTCCAGCTATCGTAAATCTCTCTCGAGCATTTATGATAATTTACTATTCACACTCTCTCGAGCTACGCTAGCTATATTTACGTTACAGCTCACTTTAGATTGCACCTGAGGTATATTATCTCTAACCCAATCTCTAAACCCTCGGTTATAACTCTCGTCTATACTCCGGGAGTGATGTTGTTCAACAACTACCTAAATATGCACTCTCTCTCAAGTAAATACATAATAAATAGGAACCGCTAGTTGAGCCCTTCAACTAACTACAATCAAAACGTAGTTGAACAAATAGAGATAAATAACCAACTCAAAACTATATTAACATGCCAACGAGTTCATCCCCAACAGGTTTCACCAAAACCTTAGATTAGAAAAGTTAGCTACTCATAACAATAATGAAAACTACAAAACAATTCATGAACAATGATAAAAATCACAAGAGAAGGAGATATGGATTGATGCCCAATTGCCCTCCTTGCCTCTTTAGATCGAATTTGTGTCCAAAATATGTCCAATCTCTCAAAAATAACGTTCTCCCATGTATATATACTAAGTAGGGTTGGACCCAAACAATTATACTTTCTCCTACGCAAAAAAGGACAAGTTTCCAGGCCGTCACTAGCGCGGCCGCGCTAATCTCGCGCTAGTGGTCGCGCTAGTGGGGTTTTATTCTGCCCCAGTCCGCGTCAGGTTCGCAGTCGCAGTTTCGATCGCTTTTTGATCCTGTTCTGTTTGGAATTTGGAAAAATGCAAAACATGAAAGTTGTATCCCTTTGAGTTAGATTTCCAACCATATATTATATAACATAAATGGAGTTAGGAGAAAAAAGTTATGTCTATTTTACTAGACAGTGCACAATATGCCTCCTCTAGTCTTCGTTTGTTCTCAACTATCAAATTTGACCCTCGAACACGATTTCGGCTTAATTCCTTGAGCTTTTACTCAGACTTCAAAGCTACAAATCACTTAAATTCATCTCATAACATCTATATAGCTCGAAATCACTCCTACAAGGCATAAAACACACAGTTAGTGCAAAACAGTAGCGATTAAAGCTCAAACTCAATTAAAGTGCAGTAAACTAGAGTGTAATAAACGACTAAAATATGTAATTATAGCCTATCATCAATATGTAATTCTAATTTATCCATCATCGGATTAGAAGTTACATCCAGGTATCTATACATAAGATCTCATACTTTATGAGGTAGCTTATAGACCCATTTAACTATAAATTGGAGATCACTTTTAATTTAGGCCAACATTTTGACAATAAGAACCAGTATACAAATATTCTCAATACAATATACGTCCAAGCCTATAAAAATTTCTAACAAATTTTTTTATGTATACGTATTAGGTCATTTTGCATAACAAAGACGAAGAACTGCACAAGCGTGGGCGATGATGAAATCTGGAAAAGTAGGATAAACATTTGGTTTCTAGATTTTGTTGGCTTCGAGATACTGAAAGATTCGGGGTCCCTTTTCGATTGTTATTTTCTTTAGAAAGTGATGAAAAGCTTAGATTTAGTAGGCACAATATGAAGATATTGTTCTGGCTTCACAGCATAGTGAAACGATTCGGCGCATAGACTGAATAAAGATACGTATAATGTAAAATCAAATGTTAGATTCGAATCTTAATTGGAGAAAAAGAAAATTATGAATTAAATAATACCTAAGTTTTTGCTTTTCCGGACTGCAGGTAAGACAAAGTTTATACCTTAGACATTAGGGGTGTTCAAAACCGAAAAACCACACCAAATCGAAAAGTCAAATCAATTAAAAAATATTATTAGGTTAAATTTGATTTGATTTAGTTTGGTATCGAGTAAAAGATCCGAATCAAACCGGCGTATAAATATATAATTTTTATATATACTTTTAAGACTTTGCATAAAAAATTTTAAAAATATTTGTGATTCTCTTATGGGATGTAATATTCACTTAAATATGAAGTGCTCTATATTTATTAAGTTTAAATAATGGGTTGTTCTTCCATAGTCATATGTCAAGATCTATTAAATTCTTATATCTTTTTGAAATTTGAAGTGGTATTTCGATAATTTAAAATTAAATAGAACATATCATTATATAGGTATCATATTGCTTTTTATGTTTAATTCTTAAATTCAGTAAACATTAAAAGTATATTTGAACGAAAAATTATTGTCAGCCGACAAAAAATTAACTTTGTATATGAACGAAAAATTATTGTTAGACGACTAAAAAATAACTATCATATGTTACTAAGAAAATTCTCCCATTATGTTAATGGATCATATATTTGTTATACTTTTCAATTTTTACTAAACATATATTTACTTATAAAAAATTTAACGAAATAAGATTGAAATAATATTCATGTAATAAAAAAAAATCTAAAATAACTGATAAAGTCAACAAAATTGAACCAATCCAAATCAACATAGTTAATTTGTTTGATTTTGATAAAAATCAAACCAATCCAGTCCAGTAAACCAAAGGATACATAGTAGAGGAAGATGTCCTTTTACAGATTTAAATCTTACAACTAAATATTGCATTATAACTACCACTCTAATCTAAAATATTTTATAGGAGAAGACGTAGATTGAGCTCGTAAAGGGGCACTACAAATCTCATGAACATTGCCAACTCGCTTTCCTCTTTTAAATTATGTGCTTTTTTTCATTATGAGATTTCAAGAATTTTAATTTATTAAATTATTCGAATTTTAAATTTTGATGTATATTTGTCCTCCTTTCAACAAATACTTATCTTCTCTTCCATCATTTTAATATATTACACGAATATACGATTTGGTGGCCATTCAAAAGTAATCACTTAATATATTCACTGTTAATTTTTTTTAGTCATACACATAAATTATACATTAATTATACATAATTATACACATATAAAATATAAATTATCCATGTATTATACTTTCACTGACTATTTTTAACTTAAGCATTTTGGTGGGTGACTATTTAGGTTAATTCTTCATTTTTAAAACTAATAAGCTCACACACTATTCCGCTAGATCATTTTGTACCAGTTTGAATATACCTATCGGCTATTTGTAATAAATACTCACTTTTGTTCCAATTTATATTACAAACTAGTGTACTTACCTCACTTCGCACGCAAAATATAATTAAAGATTAATAATTTATATAAATAAGATCAGTATTTACTAATATCAAACATCCTTTCAAGATATTACTATGATTCTTTTAACTTTTTATATAAAATTCTATGACGAAAGAATATGTGTAAAAATATTTCAGTTTAAACATTCACATTGGTAGGCTGAACTTTTATTTTTTGGGGTTCATTCACCTCGTAATCGTCTCCTCCATTTTCTCTTCCTCTATGTATAGTAAAAACTATAATGTTTACCCTCAATTATTATCCGTAGTTTTAAGGATATGTGATATAACACTACTAGAAATTCGGCAAAAACCGACCAAGTAGAACCGACTAACTTTGGTCGGTCAAAAAACCGCCAAAAAACTGACCAAAGTTGGTCGGTTTTTCAAAATATTTTATTTTTAAATTTTTTTTTACGAAACCGACCAACTTTGGTTGATTTTTTAATTAAAATAAATAAAAATTAATATTAAAAACCCGACAAAAATTGGTCGGTAAATTCGGCCGGTCATTTTTAAAAACCGACCAACTTTGGTCGGTAATTTTATTTTTAATAAAACCGACCAACTTTGGTCGGTTATTTTCGTGAGAAAATACAATTAAAGAGTATAAATCAAATAAAAGACAATCTTAAAACAAAATGCACCAATGGTCTAGTGGTAGAATATTATCCTGCCACAAAACAGACCCCGGTTCGATTCCCAGATGGTGAATCTTTTGATTACATTATTAAAATACTGACTAAGTTTGGTCGGAAAAAATCGACCAACTTTGATCGATTTTTTTTTGCAATATTTTTTTTTTTTTGAATTTAGTTGACCGATCAACATTGGTCGGTAATTTCCGACCAACTTTGGTCGGTATTTCTTTCCGACCGTCAAAATACTGTCCACACGCAAATGGTCGTGTTTTGGTCGGTAATTGGCCATACTGACCAACTTTGGTCAGTTTTTTGGTCGGTTTTTAGTGGATTTCTAGTAGTGTAACTTGGCACAAACTGAGAAAATATATTTATTAATATTGAAATTGACTGTAAAAAGAAATAAATGCAAAACAAAAGAGTCGAATAGCTTTGGCCCTCGAGTTAGGTCACCGTCGAACAAAGTGAAGATTCCACTAGTATATGAACAAAGTAATAAAATATTGGAAGCTAAAAGAAGGCAGTGTATTACATAAATATAAGAACTTTTACAAATGATCAGACCCCCTTTATATAGTAGGGTTGTCCTACTCTTGATAAAATTCTAAATACAGTGAGAAATCTCATGATTGGTTAATTAATCGGTCTCTTCTTGATACGTGTCGGAATTTCCGCTGTGATCCTCGCTCGACTACAGATATTCCGCCTTTTTGTTATTTGACTCTGCAAACTTTCCTCGAGTCTCGCTCGATCTTTATTTTGCTTGGTCTCGATCTTGGCAGATCTCGATCTTGATCGGTCTCTACGTTACGAGCTCAACAATCTAACTTCACACCATGGCTCGATATAACACGAGGTAGAACCTTAGCCTATCATGTTCCAATCTCGATTAGTCATACGAAAGACAATCTCGATTTTGACCGTATATAGATGGACCCCTCGTTTCTCGGAAAGAAGATGACGAGAAACAATATGAATTTTCGAACTCCATCTCAATGGGTAATGACTTCAGTGACGAGCCCGACTATGACGCAAGCGGAGAAACATCTCGTCGATCCAGTTGCCAACGCATTAACTGCTTGTCAGTCGTTGGTCGGCCACTACCGGTTCTGAACCGTCGCCAGCAACCTATAAGTACCCTAGCTTTTTCTCATACAAACCTTTACACTTAAAAAATCCCCTTGCTTTACAATTTTCATACCCAAATTTCTTGAACGCTAATCAAACTGCATACCATCCTAATTCTCTTTTCTCTTGTTCATCAATGGGGAAAACTTCCCAAACCGTGCCGCAAAAGGAGGACATTTCTTCATCACGATCCGCCGGTGGTGAGGCTGCAGCGGAGCCCCACCCCGAGAAATTCGTTTTGACAGGGTGCCCAAATGTCACTGACTTTAAGGTCGAAAAGACCTCCTTGGTACCGGGCCGATGTGAGCCGGTCTCGAGGAAAATATGCACAATCACTGAAGACATTCTCGACAAAGTTAAAGAGCAATGTAATTGGGACAATAAGCATGTATTAGTTCATTCGCCCGAGGAATCGATCAGTACCCACGTGGAGGGGTTTCTAAGTGTTTACACTTACCTCCTTCACGTTGGGTACCTTAGACCCTGTCATCGTCTCTTTCTGCAAGAGATACAATGTGACCCTTAGCCAAATCCATCCTTCCTTCTAGAAAATAGTGATTCTCCTCTGATTCTTCACAAGAAAAATCGAGGGATGTCCTTTCACCCTCGATCACCTTACGTAACTTTACAGTCCCCGACTCTATCAAGGAGGACTGATCAAACTTGCTCATCGGGCCAATAGGGCCCCATTCTCCAGCATAGACGAATCTCGGGACGGAGGCTGGATGGGTCGATTTGTACGAATAAGGACTTCGTACCTGATCCCTACTGAAGACATGTCGTTTCCTGAGAAATGGAACATGAATGGTAAGTAGTACTTCGCCTTGAATGCTTAATTTCATTGTTTTACTTCTGATCTTCTTTCCTCATCTATGTTTCTGGTGTTGCAGCTGTGGCCCAGATACCGAACCCAATTTTGGAACTCAAGTAATGGGCCGATGGCCTAGTGTCGCAGAGACCCTACTCCGAGCGTGCTTGGATGGTTTTGTTGAAGGGTCGATGGGAGGCCCGCAATCAAGGTAAGTTTCTTTCTCAGAACGGTCATCGTTCGGGCTTCTTCTCGAACTTTCTCATCTTTTTTCCTTTGTAGGTCTCGGGAAGGATGATGCAATAAGGCCCCATCTGGTGACGAGGAAGTCCTTCCCCAACCACATGCTCCAAAGCAGGCCAAAGAGAAGAAAAGGAAAAGGGCTCCAAGTTTCCTAGGCTCGGAAAAGAAAAGACCGATGAGGAGGCCTCGCAAGACCATTGGGGAAAATGGTGCTATGCCTTCGGAATCAATCTGTTGATTAAGGGATAAGTCCACAGAAGAAGAGAAGGAAGATAATTCCAAACTAGTGGCCCGTGTGCCGGCTGGTGCTTCGATACAAAAGTCCTCCGATCTGGAGGAGGTTGATGAGAGAGATTTAGCCGAAAATCCTGAACCAAAAAGAGTTGAGGCCACTCCGTCCCAAGCTGAGATGGTCGAGAGGGAGACCGGGGACAAGGCTTCTCGAGTAGCGGAAGATGTCCCTGAGGAACTGTAATGACTCGACCGGTCGTTTTGAGCATTTCCATCTCGTTCAGCTATTTGAAGTCTTGAGTAGCATCGTTCTATGTATTATGATTTATGTTAATCGTCGGTTCAGGTTTTCAGGTTATTCAGAATTGATTTGGACGAATGCATTTCATGGTTTAAACTTTAAATTGGAAGAGTTGACCAAATTTGATTTTTTTTTGGTATTTGACGTTAGATTGGAGTTTTGACGGTTCTGTTAGCTCCGTTGGGTGATTTTCGACTTAGGATTGTGTTTGGATTGTGATTTGGAGGTCCGTAGTTGTATTCAGCTTCAAATGACGAAAGTTGGATTTTTGGAAAGTTTGAATGGGAGTGGACTTTTCTATATCAGATTCCGATTGTGGTTCCGGGAATTGGAATAGCTTCATATGTAATTTGGGACTTGTGTGCAAAATTTGGGTTCACTCCGGGTCGGTTTGATATATTTCGGCGCGAGTTTTTGGAAGTCGAAAGTTCATTAAGTTTGATTTAAGGTGCATTTCGTCGTTTCGATGTTGTTATGCGTGATTTGAGATCTCGAGTAAGTCCGTATAATGTTATGAGACTTGTTGGTATGTTCGTACAGGGTCCCGAGTGGTTCGGGTGAGTTTCAGATAGGTTTGGGTTGTGTTGCGCTCGTTTTTCTTATGTTTCGACGTCGTTTCTTCAAGCATAAATGGTACCACATTGAACAAATAAGCTCTGATTCTATTTTGATTGAAGCATTAGATCTGTATCGTAATTAAGGATCCGTAGCAAAAAGAGTCATTAAATTTAGACATCGTATGAGAATTTTATGGTCATTACTAAGAATTCGGTTACCAGCTTTTTCAGATTAATTACGAAATTGCCACTAGCTTCGTATTTAAAAATCTGCACATTTTCAAATATGGAAACCAACATATCTCCTTTATTATAAGGTCAAATTGAGTGATTCAAAAGCCTGTCTTGACTGAAATATCACAAGAAATCTATTAGAGGCATCAAAAGTAAGTTTTGAGATCATTTGGCACGCAAAACGAGGTAGAACAACTGAGCAAAAATACTTAATATCGAGATTTGTTCATTTGGTCACATTTTGAGTTGGGGAGCTCGGATTTGGACAATATTTGGAGGCGATTTTCAACATATGGATTGGGGTAAGTTTTCTATACCCGATTTTGATTATATTTCATGAATCCATCATCGTTTTTGGCATTTGATTGATAATTTCAAAGTGAAATTTGGGGGTTTGTCTAAAATTTCATACAGTGAATTTTTGAGTTTTGAACACCGTTTTGGAGTCGTATTTGAGTGAAACTTGTATGATTGGATTTGTAATTGAATGCGTTGTCGGATTTTGTAAGTTTTGTCGGGTTTCGAGGTGCGGGTTTGAGTTGGAGTTTTTGGCCGATTTTGGGCTTTTGATTCAAGATTTGACCTTTTTCGATTGTGATTGGATCATTTAGCATTGTTTGATGTATTTGAGTTATTTTTGGTTAGTTTCGAGCCGTTCGAAGATCGGAACGCGCGGGATGGCATTTTTGGAGCATCGTTTAGCTTGCTCGATATTGGAATTAGCTCGTTCGAGGTAAGTAACACTTCTAAACTTAGTGTTGAGGGTATGAAACCCCGAAATACGTATTATGTAATTGGTATTGAGGTGATGCACATGCTAGGTGACGGTTGTGTGGGTGTGCACCATGTGAATTGGGACTCTGTTGTTTTCATGGTACTGTATAGTGGTCATATTTTTTTTAATATTCGTGTTTTCACAATGCGATAAAGTAATTGAGCTGTCAATCATGCTAGATATCATGTTTGGGATTTATGCCGATACTGTTGGGACCTATAGTGGTCGTTTCTTGCTGTCATTTCACTTATTTCACTGATGTTTCGTACTCAGTCATATTCCCACATTCATATCATATCACAGTCTCACCTGTTATTTATTGATACATCATATCATTGTTGTCGGGCTAGTTTCATGACATTGTGAGCCCGTGAGTGAGATCAGAGAGATTGATGACTGAGGTAGGCCGAGAGCCTGATTATGAGTGACAGTTATGGGATCGAGATGCACGTCGCAGCGGTTATACTGATTTTATGATAGTGCTTGGACTGTAGGAGCCCCTTCGGAGTCTGTACACACACCCTAGTGAACGCGGTTAATTATATTGAGGGATAGATCTTCCTTGGACATGGATCTTGTCCGAAACATTTATATACATGGGATGGATCTTCCCCACGAGCTGGATTTTCCCCTACTCAGTACTGAGTGACTGTTGGTCAGTTGATGTGTGTGTATATATATATATATATATATATATATATATATATATATATATATATATATATATATATATATATATATATTCCGGGATGGATCTTACCTGGACCGAATTGTCCATATACAGTACTGAGGGATTGAGCATGATGAGTGAAAAGTATGAGGCAGTGAGATTGAGTACTCTGAGAGTGTGGGTACATGAGTTCATCTTTGAGATACATGGAATTGACATGCACGCATGACATATATGCATAGAGATGCATTTTACTCATGTTGTACGGTATCACGTCATTAATTAATTTTTCACAAATATTAATATGTGTTCATAGAGGTGTATTTCACACTTGATATCTAGAAAGAAAATGAAACATCTTATTTATTGTGAAAAGGATTTTTGCAAAAACTACAGTTTCAAACTATCTCATATTTTTCAACGATTTCAGTAAAGGGTTTGGTTTTCACTAATATATTTGAAAAGCGGAACTATTTTTCGGGAATTATGAATAAGTTGGGAATTTTAAAATTCAAAGTGACTTTGTTTATTACGTGTCTTGCATTGTTATGAACTGCTACTGGTTATTGGTGTTGGACCCGACCTTTATTTTAGCTCGTCACTACTTTCAACCTAAGGTTTGGTTTGTTACTTATTAAGTACATGTGGTCGGTTGTACTCATACTACACTTCTGCACCTTGCATGCAGATGTTGGTTGCTGACATTGCTGAGATCGATGAGAGCAGGATTTGAAGATGTACCTGTATTCCGGTTGTAGTTGCCTCTTGTTCATGGTAGCCTTAGATTGATAAAACTCTATTTATGTACTTTTCGAACAGATGATGTATTTGATTCAGACCAACTTTGTAAACTCTATTCTTAGAAGATCATGATTTGTTTTTCAGTCCTTGGGAAATGTATAAGATTCAGTTAATTCATTTTGTTTAATTGTCTTGTTAATATTATTGGAATTGGATAGTTATTAGTTGGCTTACCTAGCGGGTTGGGTTAGGTGCCATCACTACTAGTGGATTTGGGGTCGTGACAAGTCGTTATCAGAGCTCTAGGTTCATAGGTTCTACGAGTCATGAGCAAGTATCTACTAGAGTCTTGCGGATCAGTATGATGACGTCCACACCTATCTTCGAGAGGCTACAGGACATTTAGGATATACTTCCCATCTTTCTTTTCTTATCATGCGTCATTGATTCAGCTTGAAGCGTAACTCTTTAATTTCTTCCACACATTCGTATGCGCATGTGAGCACTCGATATTAGCTGTGCATTGACGGCTTGTGATTCCTTGGTTGAGGTGCGAGATGTGATTTTGGCGTGCTGATCATGGGCCAGTCTGGAAGACTTGAGGCCTGGTTTTGACTGTAGCTTTAGCACTGAGATTTTGATTGTGTGGGCATGTGCTTTTGAGACTTATATGTCTGGTGGTGTCCATATTAGTGGAATTTGTGATTGGGTGACTATGTGGTGAGTATGATGTGACTGCAAGATGTGTTCAGATTGTTTGAATGTGATGAGAAGAGTTTACTTGAGATGTAGAGAGGACTATTGGGTGTTTGGTTTCTATCTTGATGCGACGTATGGTTCCGAGTCATGAGTGTATTGAAGGATCTTTCCTGTTGCTTAATGCCGGAACGGATTAGGTTCTTGTGTCTTATTTTTTAGATCAGGCCCACGAAGATTAAGCAATTGCATAGTAATTGTGGTTGTGAAAAGGTATGAAGATATGTCATATTGAGGCTAAGCAGGTGGGTTACCTCCTGCGGGGTATCCTGAGGTTGTGTGATCCCTATGTTGTTTTATAAAGAGTTCCCTTTTGCTAGTGAATTATATGTGTTTCAATTTGAGTTTGGATCTCTTATGGGAGTTGGCTTGGCTGTTACTAGGGTGAATGCGAGATTTGCAGATGATTTGAGGTACTATATGAGTTGTGTATGTGAGCTTATGAAGGATTTAGTTGAATTTCACTACGGTATTGTGGCAGTAATAGAGTATGGGCATTTTGATTTATTATGTGTTTTGATTTCTGGCTTTGAGCCAAGTGGGGGAAAGTCTGCTATCGATGAGTTGATTGAACAGTTATGTATTGTGTTGGTTTTGGTTCGAGGTATACTTGTGAATCAGTTATGACTTGCAAAGGTTGAGATCGAAGGATGACTCGAGTAAAGGAATTTCTGGATACAGGTTGTATTACACTCTATGGGTATATGGGAATCATAAAATAATTGAGTGGTTATTCATGAAGGATGTAGTGTGCATGGAGTAGGAATTTGCTTGGTGTCTTAGGAGTGTTGGTTACTTTCTTGGGTGTTGGTGTGCTAATGGGGCACACGTTGTTCGGTCCATCTGGTCAGTCTAATTGAGGTTTGAGCAAAATGGAAAGCTCTCGAGAGGGTTCTAATGGGTTCAAGATTTATACGTAGCAATTGAGAATTTTTCAGGATTTGTATATGGCTAGAAACCGAGATTTACATTGGATGGTGTTGAGACTCGTGGTATTTCTATATCCTTATGGATTCTACATTCTAGTATCAAGAAAGGGGAAAAAATTGGCTTTATATTCACGGAAGGTCCCTTCGGAGTGGGTATTTCAGTTGTGGTACTTTTGGGGTGCTTAAGAGGGAATTCAATGGCTTATAAGCCTTAGGGCGGTGTGGTTCTATGCTAGAGTTCGTGAGGCACGTTTGGTTAAGTATCGTAGTGTTCCAGCAAGGAGAAGTATCAATTGGAAGGAAATTTGGAAGGAACTCGGGGATTTAGGACAGCTTGATAGTAGGTTGGATCAGCAAAGTAATGGATATAATCGGTCCTTTGGGTGCTTATGATGTGGTGGGTCTCTACAGGTGCTTCATGGCAATGCTCTTGGGTTTTGGCGACTTGCATGGCTTGGTTGAGTTAGAGAGATTTAGTTCTGATGGATTGATTATGTGCAAATGGGTTTCGAAGAGTTCTCGATGGTTACTACCACGGTTTGAGGTATATATTTCCTACCTGTGTGTGGAACATGTTGTGTATTGTGATTTTCTCCGGGATGAGATCAAATAGAAGGTTCCTGGCTAATTGAGTATGTAGTTTTCTTGTGACTCAGAGTTGATTGTGGGAGATTGAGATTTGCATGTGCCAGGTCACAGTTCAGTTTTGAAGAGAGGGTTATGAATTCTTGGCAACATGGACGATTTCAGATGACTAGGCGATATTACTATTTGGTATTGCTTGAGGAGAGTGTACATTTCAAAAGGCGCATTGTGTTTTGATTTATGGATACTTTATTGGTATTGCGGTATTTTCCTGATTGATCGACTGCTGATATTAAGATATTTCTATGTGGCATGGAAAAATTAGATAAGTATTCCTCGTGGGATGATCGTTCATGAGAGACGTGTTAGGCATTCGGGCGGTGGATTTGGGATCAGATAAGGTGATTCGTGTGTTTATGGATTTGGAGACTGGAGGTTCTCAGAAACAGATTATTTCGTGGTTGTGGACTATGAAGTTGTGTCCACAACTAGCCAGATGATAGTAAGTGTTATGATTCAATCATTGTGGACCTTTGGATGGTTATTTATCTATTATGGGTGGTCAGAGTTGATTTTGGGTTCATTGATAAGCCCTATAAATATGTGTATTCTACACCGGGTCAGATTGGTCAACTATGTACTGCTGTTGTTGAGGGATGTTCCATTTAGTTGGTGTTGAGCTTATTCGTGTTCTGATATATTCTGTGAGTTAATCTTCTATGCTACGAGGGGCTGTGATTTGTTGGTTGTATGCACACATGGTGCGGTTCTATTGGGGCCTTATAGTGGAATTTGCGCGATATGGATATTTAGGTGATGCATGATTTATTGCGCATTGGTTATGTTCTTTCGAGTTTGTGTGGAATTGTGTCATTTGCTTCTCTGTGTTTATGGTGATGCACCTTGGGTACTTGATATCGGATCACACGAGGTTATTGATTTTGAGCAGGGTGGCTTGAGGTATATGACATGGACCAGTGTTTGGATAGGGTTACGCATTGCAGCGAAGTTATGTTGTGATACGATCTTTTGTGTTAGGTTCGAGTGTTATGGTTATACGGTATGTGATAGGCTTTTAGCATTGCATTGTGGCGGTATTTGTTGAGCTTGTGGGTCGGTTCTCTCGTTTGAGTCATTTTCCATGCTTGAGTACATTTGAATTATTGCGTATGGGTGCATGGATTGCACAGTTGTGGCTTTGGGTAGTATTGGTGTTGCATGTCAGTAGAGTAGTTGGTATTTGATAAGATAAAGTCGTCAGATCTAGGATGGGTGCTATAGGAGTTGATTGCGGTATATTTGGAAAGATAATATTGGAAGTCGGTTTAGGAATTTCTAGGATTCTTTTCGAAGGAGAGGGAGCTCCATGACTTGTTGATCTGAGGAATGGTTATGAGTTCTGTGTATTTTTTTCATCATCGACAGAGTACGAAGGTTATAGAATCAGGTTTTGTTTGATATGAGGTTTATAACCGGTATTGGTTTGTTTTGAGCAGCTATTGTGATTAGAAATCATTTCTACGAGTATCTGAGTTATGTGGTATATCATGCGATTGCATATTGGGTTATGGTTGCGACTTGGTAAAACTTGTTCAGACTTATTCAGTGTGTAGGTTGCGAGGTTCGGGTCCTGTAGGAAATTCCGGATGTTGGAAATTTGGTTCTAAGGATTATGAGATAGGTTGAATTATGAAATTCTAGTTATCTTGTGATATCATGACTATTTAGGATAGGGTAACGTGGGATAACCCCCGGGTATGTGCATGGTAAGGTTACACGGCGGATTGATGGCCTTTGGAGCAACTCTTGGCACGTTCGAGGACGAACGTATATTTAAGTGGGGGAGAATGTAATGACCCGACCGGTCATTTTGAGAATTTCCATCCCGTTCAACTATTTAAAGTCTTGAGTATCATCGTTCTATGTATTATGACTTATGTTAATCGTTGGTTCTAGTTTTCAGGTTATTCGGAATTGATTTAGAAGAATGAATTTCATGGTTTAAGCTTTAAGTTGGAAGAGTTGACCAAATTTGGCTTTTTGGTATTTGACCTCAGATTGGAGTTTTTATGGTTCCATTAGCTCCGTTGGGTGATTTTTGACTTAGGAGCGTGTCTGGATTGTGATTTCGAGGTCAGTAGTTTATTCGGCTTGAAATGGCGAAAGTTGATTTTTTTGGAAAATTTGACAAGGAGTGCACTTTTCTATATCGGATTCGGATTGTGGTTCCAGGAATTGGAATTTCTACGATATGTCATTTGGGACTTGTGTGCAAATTTGGGTTCATTCCGGGTTGGTTTGATATATTTCAGCGCAAGTTTTTGGAAGTCGAGAGTTTGAAAGTTCATTAAGTTTGATTTGAGGTGCGTTTGGTCGTTTCGATGTTGTTTTGTGTGATTTGAGGCCTCGAGTAAGTCCGTGTTATATTAGGGGACTTGTTGGTATGTTCGTACAGGGTCCCGAGTGGCTAGGGTGAGTTTCGGATAGGTTTGGGTTGTGTTGCGCTCATTTTTCTTATGTTTCGACATCGTTTATTAAAGCATAAATGGTACCACATTGAAGAAATGAGCTCCAATTTGTATTTTGATTGAAGCACTAGATCTGTATCATAATTACGGATCCGTAGAAAAAAGAATCATCAAATTTGGACATCGTATGGGGATTTATGGTCATTTTACTAAGAATTGTTGCCTGATTTTTCAGATTAATTACGAAATTGCAACTGACTTCGTATTTAAAAATCTGCACATTTCCATATATTGAAATCAACATATCTCCTTCATTATAATAAGGTCAAATGGAGTGATTCAAAATCTTATCTTGACTGAAATTTCACAAGAAATCCATTGGAGGCATCAAAAGCAAGTTTTGAGATTGTTTGGCACGCAAAATGAAGCAGAACAACTGGGCAAAAATACTTAATATCGAGGTTTGTTCATTTGGTGATATTTTGAGTTGGGGAGCTCGGATTTGGACAATATTTGGAGGCGATTTTCACCATATGGATTGGGGTAAGTTTTCTATACTCGATTTTGATTATATTTCATGAATCCATCTTCATTTTTGGCATTTGATTAATGATTTCAAAGTGTAATTTGGGGGTTTGTCTAAAATTTCATAAAGTGGATTTTTGAGTTTTAAACACTGTTTTGATTCAAGATTTGACATTTTTTGATTGTTATTAGTTCCTTTAGCATTTTTTATGTATTTGAGTTGATTTTGGTTAGTTTCGAACCGTTAAGAGGTCGGAACGCGCGAGATAGTATATTTGGAGCATCGTTTGTCATGCTCGGTATTGGAATTGGCTCGTTGGAGGAAAGTAACACTTCTAAACTTAGTGCTGAGGTTATGAAACCCCGAAATACGTGTTATGTGATTGGTATTTAGGTGACGCACATGCTAGGTGATGGCTGTGTGGCATGCACCATGTGAATTGGGACTATGGTGTTTTCATGACACTGTATAGTGGTCCTATTTTGTTAATATACGTGTTTTCACGATGCGATAAAGTAATTGAGCTGTCTATCATGCTAGATATCATGTTTAGGCTTTATGCCGATATTGTGGGGACCCATAGTGGTCGTTTCTTACTGTCATTTCACTGATATTTCGTACTCAGTCATATTCCCGCATTCATATCATATCTCAGTCTCAGCTGTTATTGATACATCATATCACTGTTGTCGTGATAGTTTCCTGACATTATGAGCCCATGAGTGATACTGGAGAGATTGATGACTGAGTTAGGCCGAGAGCCTGATTATGAGTGATAGTTATGAGATCGGGCTGCACGCCGCAGCGGTTATACTGATTCTATGATAGTGCTTAGGCTGTATGAGCCCCTCAGTAGTCTGCACACACCCCCCCAATGAGCGCGATTGATTATATTGAGGGATAGATCATCCCTGGACATGGATCTTGTCCGAAGCATTTATATACATGGGATGGATCTTCCTTACGGGCTGGATTTGCCCCTACTCAGTACTGAGTGACTATTGGTCAGTTATATATATATATATATATATATATATATATATATATATATATATATATATATATATATATATATATATATATATATATATATATATATATATATATATATATATATATATATATATATATTTCGAGATGGATCTTACCTAGGACGGATTGCCCATATACATGTCACGCCCCGAACCTGGGGGCGAGACTGGCACCCGGTGCCTCACCTATCCTTGCCTACCAACTTGCGACTAAGGGAATCCGAACATATAATGTCATACTTTAGCCATTAGCCACATTTCAAGACAATTTGCGAAGCAAATATAAAACTAAATGGAATCCAACGCTGACTAAACATTCATATAAATTTGGGCCGGCAGGGCCGTCATAACTAATACAGCTGACATACTAACAAAATATACATACAAGTCCCACAAGCCCAACATACTGCACTAACTGACAGGATATGTCTACAAGCCTCTACTGCTGGAGTACTGTGATCGGAACAGGGCCCGAAACTACCTATAACCTATATACATATATATATATATATATATATATATATATATATATATATATATATATATATATATATATATATATATATATATATATATATATATATATATACAGGATTTACACAAAACTCTAGACCCGACAACTCCGAAGGACAAGGACCTAACTGATGAAGCTAAACTCGGGCAACACCTACTGAGAAGGTCTACCCGTCTGTCTGTCTGAACCTGCACGCTGAAATGCAGTGTCCCCAGAAAGACTTTAGTACATAATGATGGATCGAGTATGCAAGGCAATAAAATAACTGAAAACTGAAACTGAACTGATAATATAATAACTGAAGTAACTCGGAGTCAAGATAATCTGAAGATATTCTTACCTGCTGATACTGACTCAACTCTCTCAATATAGTAAGTAAAATAGTTGTCAGACCCTATATATATATATATATATATATATATATATATATATATATATATGCTCTTCCTTAGTAGGATCGCTTATAGGCACTCGGCCATACTAGGCTCTGTATCTTAGCCAACTTGGCTCGCTCATAGGCGCTCGGCCACAACAGGCTCGGTATATAACTTACCATCTGATCATGGGTTGCCCAATAGGGGCCTGTCCACCGATTATAGCTCGATCATGATGAAAATATTATAATATTATATATATATATATAGATTTTCTGCTCTCTTGAATGGAAGAAAATAATATTAAATCGAATATAAAGTCCCGATAAGGGACAATATTGTAACATACGAGACTAGGATAATGTATATAAATTCGGGAGTATGAACTTTTCTTTATGCCTCGTTATCAAACATATGTAATTACGAGATCATGACAAAATTAAGGAAAGGATAGCCTTAACATACATGAGCCGGTTCTCTGGACAATCCTTCTAACACACGACAATTGCGACAAAACTCGTGACGACAATATCAGAGTAGGAAAAAATCCATATGATATTCTTGAGAAAGATTATACCGGACTTCTTTAGAGTTGCGTTTCTAAGATGCTTAAAGAATTTTCTTTCTTTAATTCTTGAATCCTTGAATTCTTATGTGAATATATGTTGCCTACTTTGATGTAAGACTTTTCTTTTGAATTATAGAGGTGTTAGGCTTTAAGTAGCATGACTAAGCCACATATTACATAATTATGCCACATTTTTACCCATAATGTAATAGTCATCATTTGGACAAAGCCTTGCAGCGACGTTACGTTCTTTGGTATCTATCCAAAGACGTTAATTAACTATCAACCACTCTTTAATGAACTTAATAATTCCCTACTAATCCAATATTTAACCAATTACCCACATAATTAAGAATTATCTCAAATTACTTAAAATACTACTTATTTTTAATACACTTTATATATCATAATATCATGGTCATATGGTACCTTGTATGACACTAGTCCATAGATACCGGGTATTATAGCTCGAACCATATTTATTCCATATCGACAACCTTCAACGAAACTCATTTTCTTTGATTCGTTCACCCTATCTTTCACGTCACTTACTTATCGCTTGTTATAAATAGTATAAACGCTTATAATCTCAAGATAATCTCATCCCCGAGCTTACGTTGATTAACTTACGATGAAGGAGTCTTGAGGCAAGAATACCTATCCACCTTAATGGTTAAAGACAATGAGAGATTGAAAAGATAAATACAAGTTTCAACAAGCAAAAGAAGCAAGATGAAGAAGAGTACGAGGCGCCCAGTTAATGAAGGTTAACGTTGTTTATAATTCAGGCACAAAAATATAAGTTGTTTGAGTTATATTCAACAGTAACAGAGGTATGTACAATTGGCCGTACCCGTCCCAGTTATGCCCTATGGGGGCTAACAGGTGTAGTTTAAGAAAAGGACAGAATATCAGCATCCGGCTGAGGTTAGAGTAACACAAAATGGTGAATGGATTGTTTGTGTTAGTTGACATTTCCGAAGGGTATTAGTGAATGGATTGTTTGTGCTAGTTGATATTTCTGAAGGGTATTACAAATGTGCTAATAGATCTTCTTGTGAGACACCCATATGGTGCACTCTAGAATATTACAATTAGATGATAATACTAGCATAAAAAAAATTCAGAAGATAGCCACTGAAAGCCTGGAAGGGATAATTATTACCTTAGTGTGACTTTCGCCCTAGTAGAGCAAGGACGTTGAGCAACCTGAAGAGCTGATGGATGAAGCAAGGGGAGCAAAAAGCAAAAGAATGTCTTGCTGAAGTTCACAAGAAAGGGATACGCAGAAATATTAGCAGAGTAATGAGAAGAGAGATAAGGAAGAATTATGAGTAAGATGCGATACATGGATGACAGTGGTAGATCAAAAAGATGACGGTATTACCAGTTCCCTAGTCAGGTGAAGGAAGAGATGAGAGGTGATAGACCTCAAGAAAACAAATGAGTATAGGCCATGAAGTCATATCCTCATTTGAAGAAGTAAGTTCGTGACTGTAACGTGATTACCAATAGGAAAACCTAGACCCCAGAATAATAGAGATCAGTATGGGCTAGTGAACAAGATAAAGTAAACATGAATTAGGGATTTAGTGATTTGATAATGGTCAACATCATAAGAATTTCATATTTCGTACCGGCAATTTTAGAATGGACAACAGAAGAAGAATCATGAGAAATTCAGAGAATGGTCATTCAGGAAGACGCTTCCCTAAAGTAAGCAATGTGAGCAAAAATTAAGCTTAAGAGATTGTATGTGCCTGTTATAGTAATTGTCACCTCGCGAGTAAGGAATTTCATTATCCTTAGTACAGAAGGATTACCACAAGGAGAGTAAGGGTCATCGATGATGTGAAAGAACACCAAAAAGATGAAGAGGCAGAACATCTATAGGAAGATTGTCGTAGCTCCAACTCTTAGTACTCCCCTAAAGGGGGAATATGGAATGATGTGACATTACGCCAGAATTAAGTGGTTCTAATAATTATGGAATGGTAAAAGAAGAATGCGATAAAACAAAAAAGGGATGAGATTGCACTTATTCAAATCCTGCAGATATTCTATGATACCAGAGAATTATGTAAACACGACATCAGGGAGAAGAAGTAAGGGTTCCTGCCCAAGATATTATTGATTAATAAGGAGCCAGTGCGAGAGGTAAGTTAAGACAAAGGAAATGACCCAAGAAAGATTACGCGGAATATTGATACGGGAATGGTCCAACAAGAAATTAATAGTTGATTCAAAAAGAGCATAGATATGGCTAGACAAGAGAATACAGATAAATCAACATATCGTGCAAGATAAACACAAAAACCCCAATATGCGGGATTCAGCCTCACAGTTATGACATCGTGATCCTTGAAAAATATCCATATAGGAGCTGGGGAAGTTAAAAAGGTACCATATGAGTGTTACGGAAATAAAAGAAAGTACCACCAAGAAAACAATCAAAATATTAGTTCAGGAGTAACCCTACAAGCACAAGAGCGTGGAGATAAGTAACTACGGGTAATTATAGGTAAGGAAGAACATCAAAATTTTCGTCAAGCGTATGATGTGATAAACTCGCAGCCTTACAAGAGTCAGAGGATCCTCCCTAAATACAACAATGAAAGGCTAGCTGAGAAGTAAGGAAGAAGGCTTCAACCTAAGGTCAGTAACCTAAGGAGGGAATGGTCTTATAACAACAGACAACAATATTGTATGGACTCCATAAGAAAATGACACCTATCGTGGCTAATTAACGGGAAGTAAAATCAGAAGTGATATCCAAGATCATATGAGTTGTATGGAATTCCAATATGAGTGGGCACTAAGATAAGCTAAGTACGCGCACGAAAGGGGGAAAAAAGACCAGGACAAGTAAAATCCTGTGTTTAAAGAAAGCTGAGGTGGAACAAAAGAAACTATTCGATCAATGATCCAGAGTGGATTACGTTATGAACGCACTTAAGAGTTCAGAGTTTTATACATGCA
This sequence comes from Nicotiana paniculata, assembly GCA_005239505.1. Lineage (NCBI taxonomy): Eukaryota > Viridiplantae > Streptophyta > Magnoliopsida > Solanales > Solanaceae > Nicotiana > Nicotiana paniculata. Next base: position 73,668 of record ML332898.1, read on the forward strand.
GCATATACAACTGTAAAAGATTATGGTATATGTTAAAAGAAAGAATTGAGCCCAGGTCATAAACGAAGGATTACATTTTTAAAGGATTGTATCATGCATATTCCTCAGCGCCCATGAACGGCTAAACAGAATAACTAATACCATGAACCCCAGAGTGGGAGATAATTCAAGCCGACATAAAGGCCGATCAAGATAAGGAGGAAACTAAAGAGTTACATCAACGAAGTGAATCAGGAATCCGATTCTTATAACGGCTCTACGATAAAGCCAGTTAGAAGAAGTACCAACCTCACAAGGAGTCAGTATGGAGCTCCCATCATATTGTATAGGCACCAGAGGTGCAAGTATTATAATAGAGCTTCAACTGGTGGATGTGATTTATATTTATGCAGGAGGGAGGTTATGAAAGAAAGATAGAAGAATGTAAACTGATATTTTAAAGCAAGTGGGATAAAGGTGAACAATGTACGAGATACTCAAATGCAGAAGGTTGTGAATAGTCCACACTTTGGATAAAAGGCTAGAAGCGTAGGGATTTAGTATCCAGGAATAATAGCGGCATCATCAGTAGCATATCTTTCAGCCTATGGTCTAGGTATCGAGAGGCCTAGTCAAGAGAATAAAGAAAAGTTAGGGGCGATATGATGTCTCGCTTGATGTTTCAGAAAAGCATAAAGAAATTGGTCGCAAGCTAAAGTATGATAGGAAAATAAGGTTTTAGAAAGATAGGAGTAAGGATAAGAAAGTGCAAGTGAGAAGGTGACGAGAATGGATAAATCCTCAAGATTAAGCCCACAAAAACAAGGGAGATAATGGTTATAGGAAGTTCAGTATAGCCTGAATGAACTCAAAGGAGTCTAAGACTAGTAGCATTTAGAAGGAATGAAATGATGCCTTGGTAATGCAATGAGGATGTGATTGTGATTAATAAAGGGTGACGTTTGGGCCTTCAATTGAGTAATGATTTCATGAATTGTGCAGGATTAAAATACCCATGTAAGGTAAATCACATTAGGATGCTATGAAATACGATTATGGAAGTATAGTATCGTATCGCCCCCAGGTGGATCAAGAAAATCACTTCAAATGTTCCACGAGTCAACGTAAACCTAATGATTACGTAAGAGGTTTCAAGTTATCAGTAGTAGAGTGTAGATCAATATCGAGGTGAATCAACAATGGTTGGATAAGGGTTACAAAATATGAGATGAGAGTAGGTGGTGATTCTTAAGATGAACAGTAACGAGGAAGCATTAAAGGACTTAGATTTATACATACATGATAAGCAGTGAGAGAGTAACCTGGAGTTGGTCGCATACCTCAGTAACAATAAATCGAAGTAAGAGTTAAGGTATAGTAGGTCCTATAAGAGAAGCGTCTCATAGGCGCACCTACAAAATTAGAATTGTACAGGCTGCATAATCGAAGTTAGAAATAGTTACGAGATTGGAAGGATTCCGACCATAAGTCGTGATGTGAGAAAAAGGCCTAAAGGGAGAAATACCCTGACCTTTGGACTTATTTACAGAACAGTTGCCTAGATGGAAAGAGGAGCACTAAAGTATTCGTAAGAGCTATGGGTTATGAGAATGATAAGTGCATCAATCAATATGGAAGGACGAATGTTCCAAAGGGGGGAATGATGTTACATCCCGCATTTTCATACGTTAAGATTTCGTCTTCAGTTAATTGACATTAGTCCAAGGAAAAAGATTATTTGGAGATTATAAGGATTATGCTATTCTAAATAAATGATGAGTAAATTCGTGATGGTGAGAGGGGAAGCAAGTCAAAGAAAATGAGTTTCGCTGAAGTTTGGCATTTTGAGATAGCCTGAGGTAAAATACCCGGTATTTATGGACTAGTATCATACAAGGTACCACATGGCCATGATATTAAGTTGTATAAGGTATGTTAAAAGCAAGTAGTATTTTAAGTAAGTTGAGATAATTCTTAATTATACGTGTAGTTTGTTAATTACCGGGTAACGGGACATTACCTAATTAATTTGGGATATATTGAATAAGTATTAAATAACATAATGTAGAAGCCCCATATTCAAAGTAAATGACTCACAATCTTGATTGAAAGGTGGCATACATATAAAACCTACGTATAAGACATTTAGCAAGTTTGGTAAGTTTGATCAAGTAAGAAATAACATAACTTAGACATTTTTCAAAGCAGGCGTTAGAAACCCCCCAAGCTTTTCAACAAATTTTTTAGTTACAAACCATTTCATCTCTAACATATTCAATACAAACCACCCTACGCTACAGTCAGATGTGATTTCCTCACAAAATTCCTATAAGATTCCTACAATTCCTTACAAAATACTATACTTCATAACAAAACGTTAGCCATTCTTCAAGTTTCAACAAAAACTTCTTGCAACCAAGTGATTCCAACGAGTGTTATTAAAACCTTAACAACGAGAATTTTACAATGAAAGAATTTTGCGGTTATAAAGTACGGTAAAATCTTTTCCAAGAATATCATACGGATTTTTCCTACTCCAGGTATGTTAAGGCTACCACTTTTTTCTTTTTGGCATGATCCAAATTATACAGAAGAAACGAGAAAACGCATTGTTTTCATAAATTACTCTATTCATAAAAATACTAGGGTATCTATATTCTTGATTCCCCACGTGAATTATTATTATCTTTTGTTCATGGGTCCCAGAAAAATATGTATTTGATAATGTTTATCTGAAAAGCATATTGATTTTTATGGTGTTCCGAGAAAATTTTATTAACGCATTTCTTATGCATTTCATGCATTTATACATGTACATTGACCCATGATCAGATGGTGTTATATTCGCGTATATATGTATATTATATTTATATGGGATACGGAAAAAAGGTTACGGTGATATATACGCACCACCACCTGATCTGCTGGTATATATTGATGATTATGCCCCCAGTGGCCGATATGATATGATGGGATGCCCTCAGAAGCCTGGTGATATTATGAAACATGTACCTATGCATTACATGCCATTAATACGCATATGCATGACATTATAAATATTTCATGATTTACAGAGCTATCCATACTTTCAGGTTGAGTCATTTACTCTATATTTCTTTCATGTATGTTATGTACTTATTTATGTGCCTTACATACTCGGTACATTATTCGTACTGACGTCCCTTTTACCTGGGGACGCTGCATTTCATGCCCGCAGGTCCCGATATACAGGTCAAGAGCCCTCCAAATATCAGCTCAGCGAAAGATGTTGGTGCACTCTTTTGCTTCAGAGTTGCTTGTTTGGTTAGTATGAATTAGACAAGTATTGTTTGGTATGGCGGGACTCTATCCCGAACTTTATCAAAATTACGTACTCTTAGAGGCTTGTAGACAGATGTCATGTATACGGATACTTGTATGGCATTGTTAGCCTATGCTTTGAATTTACAAATGATTACGTTGGCCTTATAAGCCTGTATGTCACATATGTAAGTTTTTATATCAGACTGGGTCAATCTATGTCGAGTATTTCCCCATATTTTATTCTTTTTATCTCACGACAGCCTCTCTAGCTCATTACCTATGATAGTATGATACAAAAGATATGTTACATAGGTACTCGATTGAGTAAGGTTCTGTGTGCCCGTTGCGGCCCATTGGTTTGGATCGTGACATGAGGTATCCTACCTCGAGCCATATCTTCAGTTTGAAATAGGTGGGGGTATTTAGACTTCATTTCTTCCTCCGTTCCCCACGTCATCTCTTCCACATTCTTGCTTCTCCATAAAACCTTCACGGAGGCTACCTTCTTATTCTGTAGCTTGCGGATTTGTCGGTCTAGGATAGCAACCGGAATTTCCTCGTATGAAAAGTCCTCTGTAATCTGTACATTATCCATGGGCACCACCCAGGTAGGATCGCCAATGCACTTCCATAACATAGATACGTGAAAAACTGGATGGACAGACTCCAATTCCAACGACAATTCTAACTCATAAGCTACTTCGCCACTCTCTGAATGATCCTATAAGGCCTAATATACCGTGGGATAATCTTGCCTTTCTTTCCAAACCTCCTCACACCCTTCATAGCTGACACTTTTAAGAATACCCAGTCATTAACCCCGAACTCTAAGTCTCGTCACCGCACGTAAGAATATGTCTTCTGACGACTCTAGGCTGTCGACAATCGCTCCTGGATAAGCTTTACTTTCTCTACGGCCGGCTGAACTAGGTCTGGCCCATGTAACCCAGATTCTCTAACATCAAACCACCCTATAGGAGATCTGCACTTACGCCCATACAAAGCCTCGGACGAAGCCATCTAGATACTGGAGTGGTAACTGTTATTATATGCAAACTCGATTAGAGGTAGATGTTGTTGATACCCTATTTTTTCTCAAATTATTCTTTAAATTTTTATATATACCTTCAAAATCACTCTTTATAATAACTGATATTTTTCCGAAATTTTTCATATTTTTTATTAAATTCTTTTCCAATTTATTGAGTATTTTTATATTCAATAATTATTCATAAATTGTATTATAAATAATCTCAAAATATTTCCCATTTCAATATATCATATTTAATCCCATTAGGATTTAATTATTTCATAAATTAGCCAATTTGGCATTCTTTGACCATAATTACAATAATTTTGCAACTATGGCCTAATTGTACATTTTATACCATTTAAATCAATAATTGTTTCATGTTATATTTTTTATATTCATTATTACCTTCATTTCATTTATCTAGCATTAATTTCATTTTATATAATTATTAGCTATTTTTATTAATTATTTGTCTATTTTTAATGGGTATTTAACAAATAACCACTTTTAATTTCAATGCTAGCCTAATTTCACCAGGGTCCCTAGCCAATTTAATCAGCGCAAACCTAAAGTCCTACCCGGCCCAACCCCATGATTAATCTGAGCCGTTGATCAATTTAAATCAACGACCCAGATTAGTGTTACCATAATTAAACCTAGGCCTACCCCCCCATCCGACCTCTCATTTCCCGGTCTCTCATTCTCTCTCTATCTCTCTTTGGTTCTCTCTAGAACCTTCCCTTGCCTCCCTTCTCCGATGAAGTTTGTTCGTCTTCTCCGGCTAGTTCCCTCGCCGGAAACTATGGTTTCCCATTATCTCATGATTACTTCTTCACACTACACCGGTCTAATGACACCCTAAGGCCCTCAGGCAAACTTGGAGCGGTTCAGTTCCCACTCATGGTCCCTCATGCCATCTCCCGCCCTCCTTCGGCCGTCTGAGTAAGAGCCATGACTTTTCCGACTAACGCTGGCGACATCTTTAAAGTTTTTCTTGTTTCTCTGAAACCCTAACCCCTGCTATTTTCACGATTCATTTTAGATTTGTCTTAGATCTGTGTATATCATGAAGTTTTTTACATTTTTTCTTCGAAAACCTTCCTATTCTCTTAGATCTACACTAGATCCGGGTTTATTACGAGTATTATTACATTTTTTCTTAAAGGTTTTCCATGTTTTAAACAAGTTTTTCACTTAGGGTTTATGAAACCTTTTCTTCAAATGATTTCTCAAAGTTCAAGTGATTTTTCTCATATGCTTAACCATTTTATCACTTTTAATCATGATTTATTATGTTAAAACTTTAGTTTTAACACTGTGTTCTAAATGTCTTTTTCTTTCGATTTGTATGTGTGTTTGTTTCCCATGAGTAATCCCTGTTTCTTTGTGATTATTGCTTCACTATGCAATTGGGTATTTGATTCTTCTGCTTCTTGTGTATTCACCCTTGTTGAATCATTACTATCTTGAATCCTTGAATGATTGTGAGTAGTACTATACTGATTTTTCATACGATATCCTCTGCTGATTATGAATGCTTCCTTAGATACATGAGGCCTTCCCTTAATTAGTACCAATTTCGAACCCCTGATTTCTTAGGAGATGTTCTTACTGACTTCCAACTTTGTTTTCTTACCTTGTTACATAATTGATTAATTGTTAATTGATTACTATTTCCTTAAGTGATATCTTTTGAACCTAGTCTCAATTGTATGCTTGAATTAGGGTGAAATTGTTTCCTTATATGTTACAGGCATTAGAACTTTCCTTAATTGTTAATTTACCTACTAGTCGTTTGAGTTTAACCTCTTCAATTAAGGGATACCTAATTGCCTATTATACGTACACTGTTCTTATATCCCTCTAAGCTATATATGGTCTTTTCCTTATTTAATACTGACAGTGTGAATCACTCTCTTGATTATAGGGATACTTGTATTAATTGGGTACTGATTGATATTCGGTCCCACAATCACTGGTTAATTCTGGTTCTTTCCTTATTTTTCATCAAGTTTTCAAAATATATATACACTCTATTCATACACAGACACAGACACGAACTAATCTGTTCAAGAAATCTCTCTCACAATTTCAAAGACTCTCTGCTCTCTCTCTCTCTCTCTCTCTTCTGTGCTATCTACTACTATTCTAAGTTGGCCGGCTGCAAGCCAAGGCTAACTATTGTGCATCACTTACTTTCCTATTTGTGTTACTGCGTTCTTCACTTAACTGGTATGTTCTAATTTAGATTTGAGTCCTCAAACCAACATGTTTCCATTACTGTTGTAATTCAGTATGCTTCCAACTTGCTTACTTATTCTTCAGCATGTATCTAGGACCCTGAACTTCCCTCTAAATGTTTAAATTAGGTTTTATTTGTTTATGACCATCATGTTTCTGTACACTTAGCACCTACTTCTTACATGCCTATGAATGGTACATTAGTTTAACCATGGCCTTAGGTGTTAATCTGACCTAGCATTGTACCCCCTGATCCTCTAGACCCTTAGGAGGTCCTGATTGTATGTCTATGTGTGTATCTGCCTGCTATATGTATGCCCTTACATGCTCTATATTTGTCCCTAATCCCATTACCCCTGTCTGTGCTTGTTGGACTATCCTTGGTCCTTTGTGATGTTAAGCTTCCATTTCCTTCTTCAAAAAGCTGTTTTCTTACTTACCCTTTCTCAAAACTGTTCCTTACTTAAATTCTTTTAAATAAAAAGCACTCTCACATATACTCTTAGAAGTCTAAGTTCATACCCCTTCGTGTGAGCACTGCTTTGGGGACCCTTTGAGTACCCTTTGAACTCTGACACACAAGGCTGGCACTTCCACACTGCACATGTTTAACTCTTTTGGCTATGTCTAGGTGTGAGCACTACCCGTGAGCCCTTGAGGTCCTTAGGGAACTCTGACACATCCGGATTATGAAAAGGAAATACAACACCATAAGGCATTGAGGTTTGGAAGATCTGGGCCTAATTGAAGGCCCCCTGTAGAAGTAACTTCTTATTTTCCTTTGGTTGTGTAATTTATAATTCCCTGGCCTGTAATAATTTGTAAATAACTCGGGGGATGGATAGTGAAAAGGGAGGGTAACTACGCATGCGTTATATATTAAAGGGATAGAAATCATGCTATTAGACTTTATTTCCTATATGTGCAATAGAGATCGTGTTTAGGCCCATATGTTCAAATTCATGCATTAGAAACCATGCTATTAGACTTTATTTCCTATCTGTGAAATAGAGATCATGTTTAGGTCATCTGTTCAAATTCATGCACTAGAAATCATGCTTATTAGGTCTCATACCTACTGTTTCACCATGTTCACTTTTACTTAGAAAAATCCTGCTAATAAATGGTATCCTCTGCTATCATGTTCCACACTACCATGTACGCTTAGAAATCTTGTCCTAGGCTAAAACAACATTAGAATAAGTTATCACATCAGCATCTTTTGAAACCATGATTAATACTATGACTACTGAGCATTTAGAAATCATGCTTAGGAATTCTGCATGTCTACCTGTGCATTAGATAGGGTCCTAATCACTCAACTACATTTATATTAATTACTGATGTATAAAAGGTATAGCAACCTCACTCAGTTTTCTCTAAAAAAACAACTGGTAATGCTTCTGTGTTCTGAACAACCTAGAACAACACTTTTAGGTAACAATTTGCAATAGTTCCTCTAATATTTCTGTTAATACACACTGTCCCCCGCCTAGGCAAGCCTTAGGTGACTAAATTTCCAAAAATTAGAAATGTGTCTCACTTGTGTATGTTGCTTAATACTAATAGGTACTTTTAAATCAATAGGCAAACTTATTAGAGCATGTTTTTGAGTTATAAAACAAATCTGCCTATCTGTTTATCCTCTGAATTTGCCTAGATACCATGTCTAAGGATCTCAATTAACAATACTGCCCTTACATGTGTTTGAGTCGTGCTAATTATATGCATTATCTGCGGAAGAAAATATGAGCCTCCTATATGCTCCTATGTGTTTCCCACTGACTGCAGTCCTACATGTCCTTTGCTTGTTGCCTTAGAACTTTACCCTTTTTAAACATGAGAGTCTACCCAGTACCTACCCTTTAGGATAATAGTCCTAACCTCCTCCAGGACTGATAGGATTTGACGGGTAATAGCACGCAATAGAATCCGTGACCAATACACGGTTTAATTACCTTCACGGGGTGGGAAGGGTAGAATATGGATATGATGACCGGTGCTCTAATACCACGTGTAGCCCCTCTTCGAGGAGTGATTATCGGGTATTGCATTGATGTGATCCATATTATTATAAACCTAGGACACTTGTATACGCTAGTTCATAATTATCCCTATTATTTTTCTAAACACCTATATGCTTAAGACTTAAATCCCCTCTTGTTTGAGCCTTTACTTGTTATTTGTTAGTTGTACAAATTCACGAAACCATTTGGCCGGGAACCACACTTGTGGATCCTGAGGGGTTCCTAATACCTTCCCCTTAGGATAATTTCAAGCCCTTACCTAAATCTCTAGTTAGTAACGTAGCTGTAATTGAACCCCTTAGGTGCCCTAACGCACCGTTAAAATCGTTAGGTGGAGACTTTTCAAAATATGCAAACCCCTTTCCCAAAAGGAAATAGTTGTCCCAACCAATGTCATGGACCCGATCTTCCGCGAGGAAGAGGAAAAAAGGGTGCACGACAGCATAGCGACTCTGCTGGGGATATCCAGGCTTTTGCCATTTCAAATTGTTTCGTGAATTTATGCCTTTATTTTTAAAATACTTGCACCCTTTCCTATTCCCTTTGCATGCAGTTAATTGCTTACTTCGATTATTTATTTTCAAAACATAAGTGACATGTCTCTTTGTTTCCTTTCTTAACTGATTTAAATCATTATTACCGTTTTTACCGCTTTCTTTAACGTGCAAATACGTGACAACTTGTTTTAATACTTATTGCATAAATCATGCTCGACATTCATACTCCACTCGTGCCAAAAAAATACTATAGCAACGCTTGATGAGTGGTTGCACCCTTCCTATATTATCACCCACTAAACTGGAAAGGCTTATTTGCGGTAAAACTAGTCGATCAGCGGTGCAGTCGACGGTTCCGTGCCTTTCCCCCTTGAGTTGTCCGCTCAAGGGTACCATTCTAAAACCCCATAGAAACCTTACTCTGTGTTACTATTACATGCATCATTGTCAAACCTAGTCAAGATAAAGTTTCGTCCGCACGATAGCTTTTAAGATAGCCTTATCCAAAAGTCTACAGTAATTCCGTAAACCCAAACGGACGCCCTCACGTTCTGTGCATTTATTTGGAGTCCGGTGGGGGTAAGGGCCTAACCTATTTGTTTTGCAGAAAAAAAATGAGGCACGAAGTCCCCAGATTTGGCATGGTCTCCAACATCCACCCAAAACTACTGAGTTGGTGGGAGGATCTACACTCTAGAGACAAAGCTATCGTCAGGAAACACTTGGGTAATCTACCATCTCTTCTGGAAATCCAGCCTAACAAAATGATAGTAGAGGCTGCTACCCTGTTCTAGGATAGTGAAAGATACGTGTTCCGCTTTGGGAACATTGAAATGGTGCCGTTGATAGAAGAGATAAGAGGGCTGGCTAACCTAGTATGGGACACTCGGGGGGTTGCTGATTCCTGAGAACCGCACAGGCAGAAGTTTCCTCAAAATGATGGGTCTGAAAAAGGACGCAGAATTGGTATGTCTAGAGGATTCGTACATTCCTTTTGACTACTTGTACGAAATGTATGGATACATCAAATCATACCGTACCTACCATGACGAGTTTGCTATCACCTCTCTGGGACACATCCATCGCCGAGTGTTCGTGTTTATGGTCCGCTTTTTAGGTTTGATCGTGTTCCCGATGAAGAAAGAAATGATCCATACCAGGCTAGCCATGGTAACTAAGACCATAATGGAAGGGGTAAATGGGCAATATTTCATCATTGTGCCCATGATCGTTGCAGATATATATCGGGCCTTAGAAAGATGTCAACAAGGAGCAAAGCATTTCGAAGGTTGCAATTTATTACTCCAACTCTGGCTCGTGGAACATCTCCAAAATGGTGAATATTGACAGGACATCCACCGCCGAATGTGGGATGACCACATCGCTTTGCATCACCCAAAGCGAATGGCCTATATCCCTGACATGTTCGCTCAACCTGAAGATGCTGAATGATGGGTCAAGCTTTTTGATAACCTGACTGAAGAACATGTTTAATGGATGTTCGAATGGTTTCCAACGGTAGTTCATCATTCGATCCCGAGACACATCATTTCTAATACTGATTGGTCTAAGGGGAACATACACTTATGTCCCTGTTCGAGTTATGAGGCAAACATGAAGGAAGCAAGTCATTCCTAGGGTCGAGAAGATGAGCCATCTCCGAGCCGACTTTCAAAATAATGACAGTCGTCACAAGTGCCAAGTTCAGCACCTGTGGCACTGCAAGGTTATACTTGAGAAAGACACCATCGAGCTAGACAGGTATCATGCTAGTTATACCCCTTTCTATCTTGGTTGGTTAGAAGAGGATCTGGGTGGTCAGAGCAAGCCAGGGTACGTCCGAGGTCACAGGGTTATAGATGAAAGGGCTGAAGCACAAGTCAAGTTCAACCAGTTGCGTAAAAGGATCCAGGAAAATGAGGGTGATCACCACAAGATACATGAGTCCAAAAAAAGACTGATCGAGGAATGGAAGGACATGGCTATCAGTGTCAACAAGAGGCTGGGTTACTTGGAACGATGAATAATGGATTTGGAAGAAATGTTCATAAAAAGGGTTGAATATTGTCAAAAGGCTGAGGGAGCTGCAGGGGGATACCTAGCCAGAACTTACCTGCTGCTGGGACTTCGCGAGTTGGGAAAGATGTTAGAAGAAAGCAGGAATGCCGAATCTGGGGAAGGTCCTTCTAGGACCAAGTAGATAGGAATATCTTTATTTTTCTATCAATGTAATAAGGTCAATGCCATTAGTGATTTTTATGCTCTCGTCTGTCGTTTCGGGTTTTGTCTATTTTATTATCAATAAGATGAGGCATTTAGCATTTTAAGTTCTCCAAATCAATTTGTCGCTAGGCCTACCTCGGGCACAAAGAGGTCCCCAACTTAGGACACGCTTTCATTTTCACATTATGTGTTTAAATACTGCAATACTCTTTTCATAATCCTCACTGACTTGGTTACCTTTTGTTTTATTTTTTTTCTTACTCCCCTCCCCAAAGGTTAGTTCGTGCATTCTGGCATCATCATCCTATCACACAAGATCCAAGGGCCCTCCACCTACTCCTCCTCCTAGTCCTCCTAAGGGCAAAGAAAACGGCAATAAGATGGAAGAGTCCAGCGGCAACAGAAAGGAGAATGTGATTGAACGGGTAGAGGCCACTGATGGCCGAGGTATTTAGGTCCTGCATGAGAACATGTTGCCACTTGAACAGAAATTGCTGAAGTTTCAGGAAGAACTTGATCAAGTCCGGAATCTAGCAAAATTGTCATTTTCCCTCAACGTCCCTGATGTCAACCTTCCAAATGCTCAAAACCCCGCACCTCCACAAAATATCCCAAAACAGCAAAATCATCCCGCACTTCACCATCACACCACTCCCCCAAAGAACCAAACTCTCCCGACACAGTACAGTGCTTGTCGCACCTCAAATAACACCCCACTCCCAGAACCTCAAAACCCCACAAAAGACCATTTCCACACCTATAACAATCCCATCTATGTGGAAACCATAACCCACTCCACTCCGTCTATCCCACTGGTGTCCGAGTCTGACGAAAAGGATTTATTTATCAGGAACCTGACCGAGGAGCTTAGAAAACTAACCAGCCGAGTCCAAGGTGTTGAAGGAACCAAGGGGATTGAAGGATTAAATTATGAAGACCTTTGTATCCAACCTGATGTCGAACTTCCCGAGGGGTACAAACCTCCAAAGTTCGAAATGTTTGATAGTACTGGTGATCCGAGAGTCCATTTGAGGACCTATTGCGACAAATTGGTTGGTGTGGGAAAGGACGAAAGAATCCGCATGAAGTTGTTCACGAGGAGTTTGAAGGGAGATGCATTGTCATGGTACATCAGCCAAGACCCCAAGAAATGGTCAAACTGGGTAAGCATGGCGTCTGATTTCATGGACAGATTTAGATTCAACACAAAACGCACTGGATGTGTTTTACATTCAAAATTTGATGAAGAAGCCTATAGAAACCTTTCGCGCATATGCTACTCGCTGGAGGTGCGAAGCCGCTAAAGTCAGACCTGCTCTAGAAGAAGAACAGATGAACAAGTTCTTTGTCCTGGCTCAGGACCCGCAGTATTATGAACCGTTAATGATGGTTGAGGGTCACAAGTTCTCTGACATCATCAAATTGGGTGAGCGGATTGAAAAAGGTATTAAAAGCGATATGGTTACAAAAAATTTGAAGACTTGAAAGCCACTAACAAGGCTCTACAGTCCGGTGGTCTGTCTAAGAAGAGAGATATGGGAGCCGTAATGGTCGCACAAAGTACCAAGTCCCCGCTCAAGTACCAAACCTATCCGACACCTCCACTCACATATCATCCAACCCCAAATTACCAAGCTCCACCACCAAATTACTAAACTCCACCACCTTCCTACCAAGCTCCACCACCCACATATCAACCTGCTTCGCCCAAATATCCACAACCCGCTCCTGTCTACCACACTTATAATTCCCAGCCATCCCATTACCAATCACCCCCTGCACACCAAAACCTCCCTAGACCTCATCCCAATTTTGATCGCCGCCCTCCAAAGCAATAATCCTCCATAGCCGAGCCCATTGACCAGCTGTATGAAAAACTCAAATCACACCTATCCCTGCTGCCACCCCTGAGAACCCTTCTCAGTGGCTTAACCCAAACAAATCTTGTGCATACCATTCCAGCATGAAGGGACACACCATCGAAGAATGCCGTTCTCTGAAGGAAAAAATACAGGCTCCCATTGACAACAAGATTATTGTGGCAAAAGACCCGCTCCAAATGTCCGCGACAATCCTCTGCCAGGCCATAAGGGTAGAGGTATCCATATGATTGAAATAGAAGATGGTTGGGATCCCGAGGGGTCAATCGGGTTGATCGTAAAAGGCCATGACCCAAAGAAATCCACAGTCACTCTCAAACCAATCATAATCTAGATTCAACCATCTGAGGCCACTGAGCTGAACATGTCTATACCATTTGAGTTTGAAGCAGCGCCACCTGCAAAGTCACCAGCGCCAATTGAAGTTGAGTTTGTGTCTCCAACAAATGCACCAGCTTCATTCGAGGTCGCAATCCTGTCATCCCGAACACATATTCCGTTTGAAATAAAGATGGTTGCAACAATTCCGGTGGCAATGTCAACCACACCACTTCTATTCAAATGCTATCCCTTGGGACTACACAGCCGAGGCAAAAAGGAAAGGCAAGGTCAGGTCTGAGGAAGCTGTCGCAGCACAGGGTATGACGAGAACTGGTAGAGTCTACACCCCTGAGCATCTGGCCGAGTCAAGAAAGCAGGACGCCAACCGGCCTCCCCTTATCTAAATGGGTCCCGATGACCTTTGGAGAAAGGTACAGGCTAAGGAGTATTCAATCATCGACCTGCTGAACAAGACACCGGCACAGATATCGATCCTCACTCTGCTGAAGAATTCCGAAACACACAGAAATGCTTTGTTGAAAGTGTTGAGTGAAGCATATGTGCCGAACAACATCACTAGCGGGGAAATGTCCAATATGGTAGGCCAGGTACTGGAGAGTCATAAAATCCCTTTTCATGAGGATGAGCTGCCACCTGAAGGATTGGGGCTCAACAAAGAGCTGCACATCACCGTGCAATGCAAAGATCATTTCATCACAAGAATATTGATCGATGGAGGCTCCAGTCTTAACATCTGGCCGTTGATAACACTCAAGAAATTGGGTAAAGGGCTACATGAGATAAAAGATGGGGCGATCAATGTGTTCTCAGAGGTCCACCATGGGGGATATTAGTCTATGTCTACAGATGGGACCGACTTGGTTCGAAGTGGATTTCCAGGTGATAGATGTTCCGGCATCGTACAACCTGTTGTTGGGACGACCCTGGATTCATGCTGCTAGGGCCGTAGCATCAACACTACATCAGGCGGTAAAATTTGAGTAGAACCACCAAGAGGTGATTATTCATGGTGACGGTAGCAACCCCATTTATAGTCGTCAAACTATTCCGGTGATTGACGGAAAAAGGAAGATAGGCGGAGGAACTTACCACCACATTGAACGGGTCAATGCTATCGACAAGGACAAATGGTGGAATAACAAGATTGAGAGAATCCTGAACTGGAGAGGATATGAGCCAGGCAAAGGGCTCGTTAAGAACCTCCAAGGGATCACGAAGCCCATAAAACTCAAGGAGCATGGCACCACTTTTGGTCTGGGGTATGAGTACATTTGGCAGGAATTCAATGGCTGGTCGCCACCTTGGCCAGTCCATATTACCCATTGGATCAGCCGATACCTCATCTTGAGCACACTTTCAAGCAGGCCGACACTATTTACAGTTCTAATGAGGAAGAAGCACTTGCAGCAATGAGGAGTTTATTCCTAGAGGATGATGACATGGATTGCTATGTTGTTTTCGAGGGGGAGGGGGAGGGGGAGGAAGGACCTTCCATACAGACAGTAATCAAGGGGACATACCTCAAGAACTGGTCTATCAAGACAACCAAAGCCGACGAGCCGCGGGGTGGCAAGGCTAAAACAAGCATTATTTAATGTTTTATTTACTAAATGATTTTCGTTTTCCTGCATTTTTCAATTTCTAAAATAAAGATCTTGAATGTTCAAAACAGTTATTCAATCTATCAAAGAATCTTCTAAATTTATCTTATGAATCTGATATTTATTGCTATTGTTTTCTCTCATTACTTTATTTATACAGCATTACTATTACTTGTCTTGATGAACCGATGACTGTGACATACAATGAGGCAACGGAGCAAACGGACATTGATTCAGAAGAGGACGACATACCTGACGAGATTGTCAAAGAAGTTGAGAACTTTGAGAACAGACCTAAGTCCAACCGGGATGACAACGAAATTATCAACCTGGGAGATTCAGAAAACATCAAGGAGACTCGTATCAGCATTCATTTGTCACCATCAGAAAGAAAGAATACACAGAGTTTCTAAGAGATTATGAGGACGTATTTGCATGGTCGTATGATGACATGAATGGTCAAAGTACGTCTATTGTGGCTCACAAACTGCCAACCAATCCAATGTGTCCACCAGTAAAACAAAAGCTCAGAAAGTTCAAACCCAACATGAGCTTGAAAATCAAAGAAGAAATTACCAAGCAGATCAACGCCAAAGTTCTTCCGGTAGTGGAGTACCCGACATGGTTAGCCAACATTGTGCATGTGCCAAAGAAGTACGGGAAGGTCAGGGTCTGCGTCGACTACTGAGATCTCAACCGGGCAAGTCCGAAGGATGACTTCCCCTTGCCAAATATACACATTCTAATTGATAACTGCGCCAAGCATGAATTGCAGTCCTTTGTGGATTTCTTTGCTGGTTATCACCAGATTTGGATGGATGAGGAAGATGCTGAGAAAACGTCGTTCATTACATCATGGGGAGTGTATTGTTACAAGATGATGCCATTTGGTCAAAAGAACGCAGGGGCCACCTACATGAGGGCCATGACCACCGTATTCCATGACATGATTCACAAGGAGATCGAGGTGTACGTGGATGATGTCATTATCAAATCAAAGAAAGCTGCTGATCACATGGAGAATTCGGGGAAGTTCTTCAATAGATTGCGAAAATACAATCTGAAACTAAACCCCGCAAAGTGTGCATTCGGGGTTCTTGCTGGGAAGTTGCTGGGATTTATTGTAAGCCACCGGGGAATAGAATTGGATCCGTCCAAGGTCAGAGCCATTCAAGAGTTACCACCACCAAGGAACAAGAAAGATGTGATGAGTTTCTTGGGGATGCTTAATTACATCAACCAGTTTATAGCACAATCTACAGTCATCTGCGAGCCAATCTTTAAGATGCTCAAGAAGGACGCTGCGACCTAGTGGACCGATGATTGTCAAAAGGCTTTCGACAGATCAAGGAATATTTGTCAACACCGCCATTCCTAGTACCGCCCGAGCCAGGAAGACCTCTATTACTCTATCTTTCCGTGTTAGATGGAGCTTTCGGCTGCGTTCTGGGGCAGCACAATGAAACAGGAAGGAAGGAACGAGCTATTTATTACCTCAGCAAGAAGTTCACTCCATATGAGGCCTGGTATTCTCTATTAGAGCGTACCTGTTGTGCTCTAACTTGGGTCGCCCAAAAGCTGAGACACTAATTTTGTGCCTACACAACATATCTCATATCAAGGATGGATCTATTAAAGTACATATCTCAGAAGCCCATGCCCACTGGTAAGCTAGCCAAGTGGCAAATCCTGCTGAGCGAATTCGACATTGTCTACATGACTCAGAAGGCAGTTAAGGGACAAGCTCTGGAAGACCATCTTGCTGAGAATCCCGTAGACGGAGGATACGAACCTCTGAAAACATATTTTCCTCATGAAGAGGTATCATTCATAGGAGAAGATATTGCAGAATCCTATGATGGTTGGAGGATGTTCTTTGATGGAGCAGCAAACTTCAAGAGGGTCGGTATTGGAGCAGTACTAGTATTAGAGACCGATCAACATTATCCGATATCCGCCAAGCTCAGGTTCCCTTGCACCAACAATATGGCCGAATATGAAGCCTGCATCTTGGGGCTCAATATGGACATTGAAATGAAAGTCCAGGAGTTGTTAGTGATTGGTGATTCAGACTTATTGGTAAATCAGGTACAAGGAGAATGGGCGATAAAGAATCCCAAGATACTGCCGTATCTGCACCATGTACAGGGGTTAAGAAAGAGGTTTATAAAGACAGAGTTCCGACACGTCCCCAGAATCCAGAATGAGTTCGCCGACGCATTAGCTACTTTGTCCTCAATAATCCAGCATCCGGAAAAGAATTTCATTGACCCTATTCCCATAAAGATCCATAATCAGCTTATTGTGCCCATATCGAAGAAAAGCAGACGGAAACCCTTGGTCTCATGACATCGATAAGTACTTGGCAAAATGAGAATACCCCTGGCTTGAAAATTCCACTCAGAAATGCACACTTCGGAGATTATCCAACAATTATTTTCACAGCGGAGGAATCCTGTATAGGAGGACTCCCGATTTAGGGTTATTAAGGTGTGTTGACGCAAAAGAAGCATCAAGGTTGCTGGAAGAAATTCATGCAGGGACCTGTGGCCCACATATGAACGGTTTTGTTTTAGCAAAGAAAATACTCCGAGCTGGTTACTTTTGGATGACTATGGAAACAGACTGCATCCAGTATGTTCGGAGGTGCCACCGTTTCCAGATACATGGGGATATGAAAAAAGTGCCTCCAAGTGAGCTCAATGCAACCAGCTCGCCATGGACGTTCGTTGCTTGGGATATGGACGTTATTTGACCAATTGAGTCGGCCGCTTCCAATGGCCACAGGTTCATTTTGGTCGCCATTGACTACTTCACTAAATGGGTTGAAGCAACCTCCTACAAAGCAGTTACTAAGAAAGTCGTGGCCGACTTTGTCCGCGACCGCATTGTTTTTCGATTCGAAGTTCCAGAGTTAACCATCACCGACAATGGTTCTAACCTCAACAGTGACTTGATGAAACCTATGTGTGAAACTTTCAAGATCAAACACAAGAATTCCACAGCATACAGACCTCAGATGAATGGAGTCGTAGAGGCCGCTAACAAAAACATCAAGAAGATACTAAGAAAGATGATAGAAAGGCACAAGCAACAGCATGAAAAGCTATCATTCACTTTACTGGGATACCGCACCACTGTCCGCACATCAACAGGGGCAACTTCCTATATGCTAGTTTATGGTACAGAGGCTGTTATTCCTGTCGAAGTGGAGATTCCATCTCTAAGAATTATACAGGAAGCTGAGCTCAGCGAAGCAGAGTGGGTAAGAAGCCGTTATGAGCAATTGGCCTTCATAGACGGGAAGAGAATGAATGCAGTATGTCATGGTCAACTATATCGGAACAGAATGGCCAGGGCCTTCAATAAGAAATTCAAGCCGAGATGATTCACACTAGGGCAACTGGTGTTAAAGAAAATCTTTCTGCATCAATATGAATCCAAGGGGAAGTTCTCTACCAACTGGAAAGGTTCGTACATGGTTCACAGAGTGCTGACAGGAGGAGCACTCATACTTGCGGAAATGGACGGAGAAGTTTGGCCGAAACCGATCAATTCAGATGCAGTCAAGCGCTACTATATGTAATCTTTATGCTTTCTCAATGATGTAATTTGAACTACGCCTGACCTGATTCCCATTTAAGAGGGGATACGTAGGCAGCCTTATGGGTTCGTTCGCAATTCAATAAAAATCTATTTTTCCCCGCAATTGGAAACTGGGGCAGAATTTTGAGGAGGACCCTCAAAATTCTTAAGCAAGTTCAGTTAGTCACAGCGCGAGCAGCAGTCAGAGGAATCCACCCAGGAAACTGGGGCAGAATTTTGAGGAGGACCCTCAAAATTCCGCAGCAGGAGAGGTTGCAATGTCTCAAGCCGTGTCACGTCGTCGGTTCATCTAAAACTATTTTAGATTGTATATTACACTTTTACAAAATCATGCATATTTATTTTTTGAAACATCTTGTTTAGCGAACTCTACCCTGATGATACGGACAATATCATTATGATCAAGCAAACGAGCCAAGCAAAGCCAGCGGGAATGCGAACTAACCTTCCCCCTTTACAAAACTCACGATCTTTCTTTGGATGCAGGCACAAATTGCAAAAGCCCCAAAATATATTATCGCACACAAGACAGACATCGACTCTCAAAACCGTCGCACATGCCAACATTTATTATTAGCAAAAAAAAAAACAATGCTTCATAAAGCAATGCTCACAACGGTCACAATACTACGATCTATTACCAGCTAACAATTTCTATTGTCATTTATTTAATTCTTGCATAAGGCTACCTTTTGCCTTCTGAGACTAAACGTTATCTCCATCTGCATTCACATCTTGCATAGGGCTACCTTTCTGCCTTCCGAGACTAAACGTTGTCTCCATCTGCATTCGCATCTTGCATAAGGCTACCTTTCTGCCTTCCGAGACTAAACGCTGTCTCCATCTGCATTCGCATCTTGCATAAGGCTACCTTTTTGCCTTCCAAGACTAAACGTTGTCTCCATCTACATCCGCATCTTGCACAAGGCTACCTTTCTGCCTTCCGAGACTAAATGTTGTCTCCGTCTGCATTCGCATCTCGTATAAGGCTACCTTTCTGCCTTCCGAGACTAAACATTGTCTCCATCTGCATCCGCATCTTGCATAAGGCTACCTTTCTGCCTTCCAAGACTAAACGCTGTCTCCCATTTACTTTTCAAAAGCAACCCCTGTCTCTATCATTCGTTTCCTTTGGGCTAAGCTCTACCCTTCTTTTTTTAAATTCGCAAGACTAAGCTCTGTCTTGTCAGCATCATGCTATTGCATCTTCATGGGCTGAAATATCGCCAACCTATTCAAAGGCGTCATCATTCGGAGGCACCATCTTCATAGCCCGAGAACACCATGTCATGTCCTGAGGATCTCTTTTTATCATTTTGCATATCATTATTCAAAGGCGTCATGGTTCGGAGGCACCATCCTCATGGCCCGAGAACATCATTTCATGGCCTGCGAATCCTTCATCAAAGCAATTCATGGCCCAGGACATCATGGTCTGAAGACATCATCCTTAACTGCCCAAAGACAGCATTCATAGTCCAACAAGAATTTGCATCATGTTTAAATTATGCACAATATACGCTCGTATTGTTTATTTTCAGGTAATCCGGCAAGCAACAACCATCCAGGCGGGAGCGGTTCCGCTCTAGGTCTCCTAACTATCCTGTAAGCCGTTTGCTCAGCTAACCCTGTACTTTGCTTCCGTTCTTGTAAAAATTCATCGGTATACTTCACCGATGACCCCTGAACTACATACGACCTGATTCTTGTAAGACCAGGGATATGTAGGCAGCTCAGGAACCAGGGTGCGGCCTGAACCCTTCAAGCTATTTCCACTCGGTCAAAATTGGCCATCATATCTTTACCCGACAACTCTTTCATCCTTCCCGGGTAAAGACGGGCAGCTGTTGATACCCAATTTTTTCTCAAATTATTCTTTAAATTTGTATATATACCTTCAAAATCACTCTTTATAATAACTGATATTTTTCTAAAATTTTTCATATTTTTATTAAATTCTTTTCCAATTTATTCAGTATTTTTATATTCAATAATTATTCATAAATTGTATTATAAACAATTTCAAAATATTACCATTTCAATATATCATTTTTAATCCTATTAGGATTTAATTATTTCACAAATTAGGCAATTTGGCATTCTTTGACCATAATTACAATAATTTTGCAACTATGGCCTAATTGTACATTTTATGCCATTTAAATCAATAATTGTTTCATGTTATATTTTTATATTTCATTAATTACCTTAATTTCATTTATCTATCATTAATTTCATTTTATATAATTATTAGCTATTTTTATTAATTATTTTTCTATTTTTAATGGGTATTTAACTAATAGCCACTTTTAATTTCAATTCTAGCCTAATTTCTCTCGGGACCCTACCCAATTTAATCAGCCCAATTACCCAGCCCAGACCTAAAGTCCTACCCGGCCCAACCCCACGATTAATTTAAGTCGTTGATCAATTTAAATCAACAGCCCAGATTAATGTTACCATAATTAAACTTAGGCCTACCCCTATTCCGACCTCTCATTTCCCAGTCTCTCATTCTCTCTCGATCTCTCTCTGGTTCTCTCTGGTTCTCTCAAGAACCTTCCCTTGCCTCCCTTCTCCGATGAAGTTTGTTCGTCTTCTCCGGCTAGTTCCCTCGCCGGAAACTATGGTTTCCCATTATCTCCTGGTTACTACTTCACACTACACCGGTCTAATGACACCCTTAGGCCCTCAGGCGAACCTGGAGCGGTTCAACTCCCACTCATGGTCCCTCACGCCATCTTCCGGCCTCCTCCGGCCGTTTGAGTAAGAGCCATGACTTTTCCGGCTAACGCTGGCGACATCTTTAAAGTTTTTCTTGTTTCTCTGGGCTCTCTGAAATCCTAACTACTGGCATTTTTATGATTCCTTTTAGATCTGTGTATATCATGAAGTTTTTTACATGTTTTCTTTGAAAACCTTACTATTCTCTTAGATCTACCTAGATCCAGGTTTATTACGAGTATTATTACATTTTTTCTTAAAGGTTTTCCATTTTGTAAACAAGTTTTTCACTTAGGGTTTCAGAAACCTTTTCTTCAAACTATTTCTCAAAGTTCAAGTGATTTTTCTCATATGCTAAAACTTTTTATCACTTTTAATCATGATTTATTATGTTAAAACTTTAGTTTTAACACTGTGTTCTAAATGTCTTTTCCTTTCGATTTGTATGTGTGTCTGTTTCCCATGAGTAATCCCTGTTTCTTTGTGATTATTGCTTCACTATGCTATTGGGTCTTTGATTATGCTACTTCTTGTGTGTTCACCCTGCTTGAATCATTACTTTCTTGAATCCCTGAATGATTGTGAGTAGTATTATACTGATTTTTCATACGATATCCTCTATTGATTCTGAATGTTTCCTTAGATACATGAGGCCTTCCCTTAATTAGTACCAATTTCGAACCCCTGATTTCTTAGGAGATGTTCTTACTGACTTCCAACTTTGTTTTCTTACCTTGTTACATAATTGATTAACTGTTAATTGATTACTATTTTCTTAAGAGATATCTTTTGAACCTTCTCAATCGTATGCTTGAATTAGGGTGAAATTGTTTCCTTATATGTTACAGGCATCAGAACGTTCCTTAATTGTTATTTTACCTACTAGCCGTTTGAGTTTAACCTCTTCAATTAAGGGATAACAAATTGCCTATTATACCTACACTGTTCATATATTCCTCTAAGCTATATATGGTCATTTCCTTATTTAATACTGACCGTGTGAATCACTCCCTTGATTAATGGGATACTTGTATTAATTGGGTACTGATTGATATTCAGCACCACAATCACTGGTTAATTCTGATTCTTTCCTTATTTTTCATCAAGTATTCAAAACTATATATACACTCTATCCATACATAGACACAGACACGAACTAATCTGTTCAAGAAATCTCTCTCACAATTTCAAAGACTCTCTGCTCTCTCTCTCTCTCTCTCTCTCTCTCTCTCTCTCTCTCTCTCTCTCTCTCTCTNTGTGCTAACTACTACTATTCTAAGTTGGCCGGCTGCAAGCCAAGGCTAACTATTGTGCATATCTTACTTTCCTGTTTGTGTTACTGCTTTCTTCACTTCACCAGTATGTTCTAATCTAGATTTTAGTCCTCAAACAAACATGTTTCCATTACTGTTGTAATTCAGTATGCTTCCAACTTGCTTACTTATTCTTCAGCATGTATCTAGGATCCTGAAATCCCCTCTGCATGTTTAAATTAGGCTTTATTTATTTATGACCATCATGTTTCTGTACACTTAGCACCTACTTCTTACATGCCTATGACTGGTACATTAGTTTAACCATGGCCTTAGGTGTTAATCTGACCAAGCACTGTACCCCCCTGATCTTATAGACCCTTAGGAGTTCCTGATTGTATGTCTATGTGTGTATCTTCCTGTTGTATGTATGCCCTTACATGCTCTGTATTTGTCTCTAATCCCATTACCCATGTCTGTGCTTGTTGGACTATCCTTGGTCCTTTGTGATATTAAGCTTCCATTTCCTTCTTCAAAAAACTGTTTTCTTACTTACCCTTTCTCAAAACTGTTCCTTACTTAAATCATTTTAAATAAAAAGCACTCTCACATATACTCTTAGAAGTCTAAGTTCAGCCCCCTTCGTGTGAGCACTGCTTTGTGGACCCTTTGAGTACCCTTTGAACTATGACACACAAGGCTGGCACTTCCACACTGCACATGTTTAACTCTTTTGGCTATATCTGGGTTTGAGAACTGCCCAAGAGCCCTTGAGGTCTTTAGGGTACTCTGACACATCCGGATTATGAAAAGGCTATGCAACACCGTAAGGCATTGAGGTTTGGAAGATCTGGGCCTAATTGAAGGCTCGCTGTAGAAGTAACTTCTTATTTTCCTTTGATTGTGTAATTCATATTTCCCTGGCCTGTAATAATTTGTAAATAACTCAGGGGATGGATAGTGAAAAGGGAGGGGTAACTACGCATGCATTAGCGATTAAAGGGATAGAAATCATGCTATTAGACTTTATTTCCTATTTGTGCAATAAAGATCATGTTTAGGCCCATGTGTTCAAATTCATGTATTAGAAACCATGCTGTTAGAGTTTATTTCCTATCTGTGCAATAGAGATCATGTTTAGGCCCATCTGTTCCAATTCATGCATTAGAAATCATGTTTATTAGGTCTCATACCTACTGTTTCAGCATGTTCACTTTTACTTAGAAAAATCCTGTTAATAAATGGTATCCTCTGCTATCATGTTCCACACTGCCATGTACGCTTAGAAATCTTGTGTTAGGCTAAAACAACATTAAAATAAGTTATCACTCCAGCATCTTTTGAAACCATGATTAATACTGTGACTACTGAGCATTTAGAAATCATTCTTAGAAATTCTGTATATGCATCATTCTGCATCTCTACATGTGCATTAGATAGGGTCCTAATCGCTCAACTACGTTTAGTTTAATTACTGATCTATAAAAGGTATAACAACCTCACTCAATTTTCTCTAAAAAAACAACGGGTAATCCTTATGTGTTCTGATCAACCTAGAACAACATGTTTAGGTAACAATTTGCAACAGTTCCTCTAATAATTCTGTTAGTACACACTGTCCCCCGCCTAGGCAACCCTTAGGAGACTAAATTTCCAAAAATTAGAAATTTGTCTCTTTTGTGTATGTTGCTTAATACTAATAGGTACTTTTAAATCAGTAGGAAAACTGATTAGAGCATGTTTTCGAGTTATAAAACAAATCTGCCTATTTGTTTATCCTCTGAATTTGCCTAGATACCATGTCTTAGGATCTCAATTAACAATACTGCCCATACATGTGTTTGAGTCGTTCTAATTATATGCATTATCTGAGGAGGAAAATCTGAGCCTCCTATATGCTCATATGTGTTTCCCACTGACTGCAGTCCTACATGTTCTTTGCTTGTCGCCTTAGAATTTTTACCCTTTTTAAACCTGAGGGTCTGCCTAGTATCTACCCTTTAGGATAGTAGTCCTAACCTCCTCCAGGACTGATAGGATTGGACGGGTAATAGCACATAATAGAATCCGTGATCAACACATGCTTTAATTACCTTCACGGGGTGGGAAGGGTAGAATATGGATATGATGACCGGTGCTCTAATACCACGTGTAGCTCCTCTTCGAGGAGTGATTACCGGGTATTGCATTGATGTGATCCATATTATTATAAACCTAGGACACTTGTATACGCTAGTTCGTAATTATCCCTATTGTTTTTCTAAACACCTATATGCTTAAGACTTAAATCCCCTCTTATTTGAGCCTTTACTTGTTATTTGTTAGTTGTACAAATTCACGAAACCTTTTGGCCGGGAACCACACTTGTGGATCCTGAGGGGTGCCTAATACCTTCCCCTTAGGATAATTTCAAGCCCTTACCCAAATCTCTAGTTAGCAATGTAGTTGTAAGAACCCCTTAGGTGCCCTAACGCACCGTTAAAATCGTTAGGTGGCGACTCTTCAAATTATGCAAACCCCTTTCCCAAAAGGAAAGAGTTGTCCCAACCAATGTCATGGACCCGATCTTCCACGAGGAAGAGGAAAAAAGGGTGTGGCGAAAGATGTGCATCCCAACTTCTTCTAAAATCCAACACATATGCTCGTAATATATCCTCGAGCATCTGAATTGTGCGCTCGACTTTTCCGTCAGTCTGTGGATGAAAAGTTGTGCTGAGATTCACCTGACTCCCTAGACCTTTCTGAAATGACCTCCAAAAATGTGTTGTAAACTAGGCCCCATGGTCAGATATATATATACCGGTACCCCATGTATTTGTACTATCTCCTTAATATATAACTTTGCATAGTCTTCTGTTATATATGTAGATCTGACCGGTAGGAAATGAGTTGATTTCGTGAGTCTATCGACTATCACCCATATAAAATCCATGTTTATCGCCTCTCATTTCCACGTCGGGGTCTCTATAGTCTGCATTAGCCCTCCGGGCTTCTGGTGCTCTACCTTCACCTGCTGGAAACTAGGACACTTAGCGACAAACTCAACAATGTTCTTCTTCATATCGTTCCACCAATACACATCCTTAATGTCAAGTTACATCTTCATCGACCCAGGATGAATGGAGTACCACGAATAATGTGCCTCTGATATAGCCCTGTCTCGTAGCCCTGCTACATCTGGAACACACAAATGACCCCTATATCTGAGAACTCCATCTCCCTTGAGCTCTAACAATGGTTTCTTCTATTGCGGAACTCGCTCTCTCAACTCGACCAACTCTGGGTCCTCGTACTGACTCTCCTTTACTTCAGCTATGAGAGATGATTTTGTAGTATTTTGGAGTACAACTCCATCATCTCCAGAGTCTACTAACCGAACCTCCATACAAGACAATTGATGAATCTCTCTAGTTAATTGTCTTTTTACGGCCTCTACATGTGCTAAGCTACCCATAGATCGGCGATTTAAGGCATCTGCTACCACATTAGCTTTGCATGGATGGTAGAGAATGTTAACATCATAATCTTTCAATAACTCGAGCCATTTCCTCTGTCGCAAATTCAATTATTTCATCTTGAAGATTTATTGCAGGCTTTTATGATCTGTAAATACATCAACATGAACGCCATATAAATAATGCCGCCATATCTTAAGTGCATGGACAACTACAACTAATTTGAGGTCGTGGGTCGGATAATTTCGCTCGTGCTTCCTTAAGTTCCTTGAAGTATACGCAATTACTTTCCCTTGTTGCATCAGGACATATCCTAACCCGACACCTGAAGCATCACAATAGATGGCATAACCATCTGGAACCTCTGGAAGTGCTAGAACTGGCAATGAAGTCAACCTTTTCTTAAGCTCCTGGAAACTCTTCTCGCAGGCCTCCGTCCACTGAAACAAGTTGCTTTCTGATTTAACTTCGTTAATGGTGCCAAAAGGGAAGAAAAACCCTCTACGAGCCTCCAGTAGTATCCTGCTAAGCCTTGAAAGCTACGAACCTTTGTCGGAGTGGTAGGTCTAGGCCAGGATTTCACAACCTCAATCTTCTGATTGTCTACCTTTATACCTCTATCGGATACAATGTGCCCCAAGAATGCTACAGACTTCAACTAGAACTCATATTTAGAAAACTTAGCATATAATTTACTATCACGGAGGGTTTGGAGCAATGCTCGCAGATGGTCCGCATGCTCATCCTCTGAACGTGAATAAACTAGAATATCATCAATAAATACTATCACGAACATATCTAAAAATTGTCGGGATATGCTATTCATCAAGTCCATGAACACGGCAGGTGCATTCTTCAACCGGAAGGACATGATAAGGAACTCAAAGCTATCTTCAGAATATCTTTCTCCCTAACTCAAACCTGATGGTAGCCCGACCTCAAACCTATCTTTGAAAAGCATCTAGCTCCCTGCAATTGATCAAACAAGTCATCTATCCTTGGAAGTGGATACTTATTCTTAATAGTTACCTTGTTCAGTTGCCTATAATTGATACACATCCTCAGAGAGCCGTCTTTCTTCCATACAAACAGTACCGGTGTACCACAAGGTGAGGTACTGGCCTGATGAAACCTTTCTCCAGCAAATATTTTAACTACTCCTTCAACTCCTTCAATTCGGCAGGTGCCATTCTATATAGAGGGATGGATATTGGTTGAGTTCCCGGAAGCAAATCGATGCCAAAATCAATCTCTCACTCTGGAGGAATACCTGGAAGTTCATCTGGGAATACATCTGCATACTCTTTGACTACTGGAATAGACTCAAGTGTAGGTATCTCAGCATCTTCATCTCTAACTCGCACAATATGATAAATGCACCCTTTTGCGATCATTTTCCTCGCCTTCAGATAGGAAATAAACCTACCTCTGGGTGTCATTGTATTACCTACCCATTCAAGGACTGGCTCACGCGGAAAATGAAATCTAGTTGTCTTTGCTCGACAATCAACTGTGGCATAACAAGCTGCCAACCACTCCATGCCCATGATAGCATCAAAATCCAACATCTCTAGCTCAACTAGTTCGGCTGAGGTCTGACGACCACAAACTTTTACCGTATAGCCTCGGTAAACCCGTCTAGCAATAATCGATTCTCCGACAGGTGTAGATACCGAAACATGATCACTTAGTATTTCATGCATTATACCAAATTTCCGCACGAAAAACGGGGTAATACACGATAAAGTAGATCCTGGGTCTATCAAGGAATAAGCATCGAGTGAGAAAATGGTCAACATACCTGTCACAACATCTGATGAAGACTCCTGGTCATGTCGACCCGCTAAAGCATAGCTACGATTCTGGTTACCACCTGAACTGAAACCTCTACCTCTGCCTCGACCTCTACCAGCCAAAGATTGAGACTCGCGCCCTGAAGAATGCACATACATAGATGATCCTGTTGCTGAATTTGCTGGTTGTGCCATACCCTCACAATCTATATTTGGGCCTTCTCACATCATATGCCCCGGACGTCCACATTTGTAACAAGCGTCAGAACCGGCTCGGCATTGGCCCAAGTGTCCTCTACCACTGATGTCACACCGCGGCAGAAATGGTCCTGACTGAGTATAGCAGTCATACCTATAACCCTGTAACTGAGGTGGCAGAGTCCTAGGTGGCCGTTCGAAGTATTGGGGCCCATAACTACCCTGAGACTGCTCCTGAGACCTGGCAAATCTCGTCCTCTTACGATGTCCTGACTCTGTCCTCTCCGTAACCTATTGCAAACGCCTACCTCTTTCTATATTCTGGGCGAATGCCTGAATCCTGGAGATATCCATACTATCCTGCAATGCAGCGGCGGCACATTCCTCAGTCAACTCTGGCGCCAACCGTGCTATAAGCATGTGAATCATGTCCCGCATAGTAGCAACTATGGATGGTGCATATCTGACCAATAAGTCAAAACGGAGACTATACTCTCGAAACTTATATTGCCCTGCTTGAGGGCTAGAAACTGATCGACTCAAGCCTGTTGGATCTCCCGCGGTAAGTACTGGTCAAGGAAGGCATCCAAAAAATTCTCCTAAATAGCTGGAGGTGCATCATATCCCTTGAACCTCTCACATCCTTCGTACCAAAGGATGGCTATATCTCAGAGTCGAAAAATTGCTAGCTCAACTGCCTCTTTCTCCGTGGCATGCATAATCCAAAAGATCCTATGAAGCTGATCTATGAAATCTGGCGGGTCCTCCCTCTGATCTATCACTGTGAACTCTGGGGGACTCTCGGACTCTCGGACCCTTGAACTCCCAGACCCCTCAGAAAATTCTAAACTAACTGGTGCCCTAACATGTTGCTGGGTAGCTACCAACTGTGTCAACAAATGCACCGCACTCCTCAAGTCCTAATCTGATGGAAGCGTAGGGAGAACTGGATGTGCGGTCTCCCTATGAATCTCCTCAAGTGGTGGAGGAGCCGGTAATGGCTGAGTAAGGGTCTCTCCCTAGGCCTTCGATTGGGCCCCACCTACTGGGGGTACCCTTCTAGTCCCCTCACCTACTAATGTATCTCTCCTCTGGCTCGCCGTAGTCTTCCTAGTCATCGTCATCTGTACATGCAAACGCCAACGCATAAGTTTAACTCACATCTCCTATAACTCAGTTCTACAACACGATTTAGATTTGAAAAAAGGGTAACCAACTCCTAAATGCCCTGTAGTCCCCTGCTTATGTAATGTGGTGCACAACACATCTATAAACAAGATCGTACTAGACACGGCTTATAGAATCCCTAGGACAGAACTGCTCTCATACCACTTTTTTAATGCCCCGAACCTGGGGGCGAGACCGGCACCCGGTGCCTCACCTAAGCTTGTGTACCAACTTGCGACTAAGGGAATCTGAACATATAATGTCATACTTTGGTCATGGGCCACATTGCAAGAAAATTCGTGAAGCAAAATATAAAACTGAATGGAACCCAATGCTGACTAAACATCCATATAAAGTTGGGTCGGCAGGGCCGTCATAACTACTACAGCTGACATACCAACAAAATATACATACAAGGCCTAAAAGCCCAACATACTGCACTAACTGACAGGAAATGCCTATAAGCCTCTACTACTGGATGTACTGTGATTGGAACAAGGCCCCGAACTACCTATAAGCTATATACATATATATAATATGTACACAAAACTCTAGACCCGACAACTCCGAAGGACATGGAGCTTACCGATAAAGCTGAACTCGGGCAACACCTATTGAGAAGGTCTACCCGTCTGTCTGCCTGAACCTGCACGCATGAAATGCAGCATCCCCAGAAAAAAGGACATCAATACGAAATGATGTACGAGTATGTAAGGCAATAAAATAACTGAAAACTGAAACTGAACTGATAATATAATAACTGAAGTAACTGGGAGTCAAGATAATCTGAAGATATTCTTACCTGCTGATACTGACTTAACTCTCTCAATATAGTAAGTAAAATAGTTGTCCGACCCTATAAGGCTCAGTATATATATATATACACACACAATATATACTGAGCCGTAGTAGGCTCGCTCATAGGCACTCAGCCATACTAGGCTCTGTATCTTGGCTAACTGAGCTCGCTCATAGGCGCTCGGCCAGAACAGGCTCGGTATATAACTTACCATCTGATCTGAGGTTGCCATATAGGGGCCTTCCTACTAATTATAGCTCGATGGTGGTGAAATTATTGTAATACTGTATATATAGACTCTCTGCTCTCTTGATTGGAAGAAAACAATACTCAATCGAATATAAAGTCCCGATAAGGGAATACTGTAACATAGGAGACTAGGATAATGTATATAAATTCGGGAGTATGAACTTTTCTTTATGCCTTGTTATCAAACATATGTAATTTACGAGATCATGTAAAATTGAAAGAAAGGATAGCTTTAACATACCTGAGCCGGTTCTCTGGACGATCCTTCTAACACACGACAATTGAAACAAAACTCGTGATGACAATAACGGAGTAGGGGAAAATTCGTATGATATTCTTGAGAAAAATTATACCGGGCTTCTTTAGAGTCACGTTGCTAAGATGCTTAAGGAATTTTCTTGCTTGAATTCTTATGTGAATATACGTTGCCTACTTTGATGTAAGACTTCTCTTTTGAATTTGAGAGGTGTTAGGTTTTAAGTAGTATGACTAAGCCACATATTACATAACTATGCTACCTTTTCGCTCATAATGTAATACTCATCATTTGGACCTTGCTGCCACGTTACATTCTTTGGTCTTTAT
This sequence comes from Nicotiana paniculata, assembly GCA_005239505.1. Taxonomy (NCBI): domain Eukaryota; kingdom Viridiplantae; phylum Streptophyta; class Magnoliopsida; order Solanales; family Solanaceae; genus Nicotiana; species Nicotiana paniculata. The sequence goes on from ML332898.1 coordinate 104,623, forward strand.
CCAAAGACCTTAACTAACCATCCACCACTCCTTAATCAACTTATTAGTTCCCTACTAATATAATATTTAACTAATTACCCACATAATTAAGAATTATCTCAAATTACTTAAAATACCGCTCATATTTAATACATTTTATACATCATACTATCATGGTCATATGGAACCTTGTATGGCACTAGTCCATAAATGCCAGGTATTGTAGCTCGGACCGTATTTATCCCAAATCGACAACCTTCAACGAAACTCATTTTCTTTGATTCGCTCACCCTTTATCTTTCACGGTACTTACTTATCGCTCGTTATAAATAGCATAAACGCTTATAATCTGAAGGTAATCCCATTCCCGATCTTACATCGATTAACATACGACGAAACTTTAACGTATGAAAATGCGAGATGTAACAATACAGTACTGAGGGATTGAGGATGATGAGTAGAAAGTATGAGGCAGTGAGATTGAGTACTCTGAGAGTGTGAGTACATGAGTTCATATTTGAGATACATGGCATTGACATGCACACATGACATACAAGCATAGAGATGCATTTTCTTTATGTTGTACGGTATCACGTCATTCATGACTTTTTCACACATATTGATATGTGCATAGAGGTATATTTCACACTTGCTATCTAGAAAAAAAATGAAACATCTTATTTATTGTGAAAAGGATTTTTGGAAAAACTACAGTTTTCAAACTATCTCATATTTTTCAACAATTTCGGTAAAAGATTTGATTTTCACTGATATATTTGAAAAGCAGAACTATTTTTCGGGAATTATGAATAAGCTATGCATTTCAAATTCCGAGTTACTTCGTTTCTTACTTGCCTTGCATTGTTATGAACTGATGTTGGTTATTGGTGTTGAACCCGACCTCTGTTCTAGATCGTCACTACTTTCAACCTAAGGTTAGGTTTGTTACTTATTGAGTACACGGGGTCGGTTGCACTCATACTATACTTCTGTACCTTGCATGCAGATGTTGATTGCTGACATTGCTGAGATCGACAAGAGCAGGATTTGAAGATGTACTTGTGTTCCGGTTGTAGCTGCCTCTTGTTCATGGTAGCCTTAGATTCATAGAACTCTGTTTATATACTTTTCGAACAGATGATATATTTAATTCATACCATCTTAGTAAACTCTATTCTTAGAAGCTCATGATTTGTACTACCAGTCCTTGGGAAATATATAAGATTCAGTTAATTCCTTTTGTTTAATTGTCTTGTTAATGTTATTGGAATTGGATAGTTATTAGTTGACATACCTACAGGGTTGGGTTTGGTGCCATCACGACTAATGGATTTGGGGTTGTGACAGGTATGATATGGGAGTGATCGATATTTCCGAAACCCCTCAAGTTTTGGACGCTATGATCCGTGAGGCCAATATGTTAGAAGGTCGCTCTTACGAGGGTCTTCAGGGGGCGACTGATATCCATGGTTTCTTGGACGGGTTTGAGTCTGCTGCCTCGGAGGATGTCACCGGATTTGGTAATTTACTGGTGCATAAAAAAGTACCATCATCGGGCTCTACTGGGTCTTCATCGAGCCAAAAACTAGTGGACCGATTCCCGGCCCCAAGTGTTAACCCCGGCCGTAGGCAGAATATAGTGTTTTCTGTCTTGGAGGATTCCCGGGTCTTCTATCCCCCCGTGGGGATTGCTAGCTACCTTAGATGCTTGGTGACCGAGGAAGACCAAGCCATGATGAATGTGATGGGAGCCGCCTACCTGTTTAATGAGGCCCAACATGCTCCTAATAGGGTAACTTCGAGGGTCTCTCCATTATTTCTTTTTAACTTATAGTTGTAGATAATTATAACATCTTCTTCCTCGCTTTCAGGCTTCGGTGTTGCATCATGAGGATTTCCTCCGAATCGGGGAGAAGCACGAGGCTGAGGTTCGGGACCTTACTAAGAAAAGTGACACCTACAAGCTTCTCATTTGAGAAGCTTCAGGCCAATTTAGTAACGGCTTGGGATGAGCATGCCGAGATGGCCGAGAAGGTCTTCCGAGTGCTTCATGATAGGGAAGACGAATTGGAGATGATGACTAATGATCCGATTCTGCAGGTCCGACAGAGGCTCGAACAGATCGGACGGCTCCAGACGTAGGTAGATGTGATACAAGCCGATGCTGAAGAATTCAAAAAGAACTAAGGACATCCTAGCCTCGAAAAAGGAAATTGTCCAAGCACAATTGGATTCGGCCGAGACTCATCTCTAAGTTGCAAAAGAGAAGGCCTCGGTGTAGGTCGAAAAGATCAAGGAGCTTCAGTATCAGTTTGATTTGGCCGTTTCTGATAAGGCAAGCTTGGCAATGAACTCGAAGTGGCCAGATCTGAGGTGGTCGTGGCCAACACCAAAGTTGATACTAAAGTGGCCCAGTTTAAGGTCGACGTCGAGGCCATCTAGGCCAACTCCAAAGCATGGTGGATCATGCAAAATGGAAAGCTTGAAGGGAATCCCTCGAGGGAGTTCATACCCATGGCTTCCATATTATGGCCGAAATCAAAAATGCCAAAGCAGATGAAGCCAGGGTCGGGAGGCTGGCCTTCCCTGAGGAAGACTCCGAGAGCTTAAGTGAATCCGAAGATGGGGAAGATCCCGAGGATAGAGATGCAACCTCCGATGAAGACCAATCCACTTAGGACTTTATATTTTTTGTTTTTCTTTTGCATTTATTTTTAGGTTGTTTTGGCCGTTGTAAATTTTGCATTAGGCCGATATGGCCTTTGTATAAAATTATTGTATATAAATATAAGACTTTTATTTCCCTTTCGGCTCTCAAAATTTCTCCTTTGCTTTATTATTTGTATTAACAAAGGTTGAAATGACTTAGCATGAACAATAAGGTTGTGTTCGAGGTTCGAACAAACCTTGCCTTTATTGACGTTCTGAATTAAGGCGTTATTGGGGTTCGATGTTACCGAAGTTTTTCCCCGAAAAATATCTTAAGTTTTAGACTTTGCCGAGGGTAGCCTTTAGAACCGGCTGTTAAAGAATATTTCTTTTTCGAATGCCTATTTTTGTTATGGATTTCGGACGTCTCCGAGCCGTGTTAAATTAGTCGTAGCCTTTTTGTTTGGGAGCTTCCTGTTGGGATTGTTTGACCATTTTATCCGGGCTTGCCCGAGATAATAGTCCCCGAGTGGGGTGGCCGTGGCCTTTAAAAATCGGGTAGTTTCCTGTTAGGTATTTTTCCCCCAAGGCTCGATGACTTGGGTTGTTTGAGTTGGACGGCAGTCCTTGAGTAAGGGAGTGGTCGTTCGTATTCTGGTTAAGTATTGCCCTTGGGCTCGTTGTTTTCGGATGTAAGAAGCTCTTTAAGAGATGTAAAGAGGAAAAAAATAGAAAACATAAGATGATTGCAAGGAAAGTACTTCTCTTTATTCTCGATCAAAACAGTCATACATGCGTACATGTTTTATGCCAGGGCTCAAGCAATCTACATGGGCACGGTCCGTTTTGACTGTTTGGCCCTTAAAATAAATCACATCAATCGAGACCCTCCCTTCATGAAGTAGTTACCTCGCTAGAGTTGATATTCGAAGATAAATCATATCTGAGGGTAGGCCCTCTGTATTCGAGGTTGATTGCAAAGGGACCTCGGATATTGTTGAATTGACCTTCGGTGCCGAGTCGTAATCGGGCTTGATTCTAAGTTAGCACGATTCATTGTTGCCTCGTTAAAAACCTCGCGGAAAAACCCATTTGGGATAAAACCGGTGTAAGGGAAAAAGAGTGCAACACGTGCTTTCAAACCTAAAGACTTCGTGTTTTTTGCCAAAAAATCCATCATCGTTTCTTGTTGACCACCTGCAAGTGTTAGTCTGAAAGAAAAAGGAAATAGAAAGGGGTCGTACCTTACAGTAATACCATTTTAGGTGAGATACGTTCCAATTGCTTGGTAGTTGTTTTCCATGCATCGTTCTGAGCTTGTAGGACCCTTTTCTGGTGACCTCTAGAATCTGGTACGGTCTTTCCCAGTTTGAACCCAATTTCCCTTCGTTCGGATTTCGGGTGTTGAGGGTGACTTTCCTTAGCACTAATTCCCCGACGTTAAAATATCGAAGATTGGCTCTTCGATTGTAGTATCTCTCGATCCGTTGTTTTTGGACGGCCAATTGGACGAGGGCGGCTTCGACTTTCATCCAATAATTCTAGGCTCGTATTCATGGCCTCGTCATTTGACTCCTTTGTTGCATATCAGAACCTGATAGTCAGCTCCCCAACTTCGACCAGTATTAGAGCTTTGGTGCCATAAACTAATGAGAATATGGTGGCCCCAGTACGAGGTTGTGTGGTATGCCCAAAGAACTTCGAGTAGAATTTCCTTCCACTTTACTTTGGCGTCGGTTAGCCTCGTCTTAAGATTTTGGATGATGGTTTTGTTGGTAGATTCGGCTTGCCCGTTCCCCCTGGGATGATAAGGTGTTGATAGGATTCTTTTGATCTTGTGATCCTCGAGAAATTTGGTTACTTTGCTTCCGATGAACTGTTTTTCGTTAGCACACACAATTTTGGATGGAATCCCGAATCGACATATAATGTGATCCCAAATAAAATTGATGACTTCCTTCTCCTTAACTTTCTCGTAGGCATGTGCTTCAACCCACTTAGAAAAATAGGCAATCATAAATAAAATAAATTGAGCTTTACCTGGTGCCCATGGAAGAGGGCCACAATGTCCATACTTCATGAATGACCGATTAATTGTTTACCCTAAAAATGGATAACCGTTGAATTTATACGTGGTTTTAAGAAGATGTGATATAACTTGGCACAAGCTGAGTAAATATATAAATTAATATTGAAATTTACTGTAAAAAGAAATAAATGCAAACCAAACGAATCGTATAACTTTGGCCCTCGAGCTAGGTCACCCTCGAACCAAGTGAAGATTCCATTGGTATATGAATAGAGTAACAAAATATTGAAAGCTAAAAGAAGGCAGTGTATTTCTTTGTATTGCATAAATGTCATGTCTTTTACAAATGATCAGACCCCTTTATATAGTAGGGGAATCCTACTCTTGATACAATTCTAAATACAGTGAGAAATCTCATGATTGGCTAATTAATCGGCACCTTGTTGATACGTGCTGGGGATTTCTGTCGTGACCCTCTCTTGATTACAGATATTTCCTCTTTCCTTTAATTGACTCGGCAAAATTTTCTCGAGTCTCACTCGATCTTTATTTTGCTCGGTCTCGATCTTTGCCGATCTCGATCTTGATAGGTCTCTGCGTCACGAGCTCAGTAATCTAACTTCGCACCATGGCTTGATATAACACGAGGTTGAACTTTGTCCTATCATGTTCCACTCTCGATTAGTCATATGAAGGGCAAGCTCGGTTCTTCAATAACACGGATTCGATCTCATCGTCCTCCAGATCATTCCCTTTCATTGCACATGTGTAAGATGTGACATGCTCGTTGGGGTCGGTTGTTCCATTATACTTAGGAATCTCGGGCATGCGGAACTTCTTGGGGATCGGTTTGGGAGCCGCGCTCGGGGGGATGGCTTGTATACGAACTTCATGGAATCCAAACCCTTCAATATCGGTGGTTCCCCCGAGATTTTATCAACCCTGGAATTATAGGTTTTCACCTTTTTGTCATTTGCTTCGATTTTCTTTTCCCCTGATTCAACTCGCTTCATTAGTTCCTCGAGCATCTTCATGATCGCGGGATCGGTCCCCGATTCATTCCCGTTCAATTTCCTTGACACCGATTCGACCCTATGAATTACTTCCTGGAACGGCTCGGGCTCGATCATGCTTGGTGCATGGTTCTGGTTTTGGAGTTGTGCTATTGCGGCTTGCTGAGCCTGCAACATCTCAAAAATCACTCGAAGGCTGATTCCGCCTTCTTCGCCGCTATGTTTGCTCTGAGCGGCCGATCGAACATCCCTGCGGATGCTACTCTCAGGATCGACGACCAAGTTTGCATTATGGCTACATGGGAGCTGATGTCGAATGGATCTACGATCGGAACTTCATCGAGGCCAACTGGAGGTACTTCATTTCCTAGGGCGGCTGTGTTGTCATTTTCATCATAATGACCGAAGTCAATGTCCACGTGTACAAGTGTTGCTTTAGAGGTTGACATGTTGATCCTGGAATCAAAGATACTCACAAGACCAAGTGTAAAATAGTGTGTGTTACGAAGGTTAGTACCAGGCAATCAGTATTATCCTTAGCCCCACGGTGGGCGCCAAACTATTTACCCTAAAACGGATAACAATTGAATTTATACGTGTTCTAAAGATACGTGAAATAACTTGGCACAAACTGAAAAAATATAATTAATATTGAAATTGATTGTAAAAAGAAATAAATGCAAATCAAACGAATAGTATAGCTTTGGCTCTCAAGTTAGGTCACTCTCTAACCAAGTAAAGATTCCACTAGTATATGAACAGAGTAACAAAATATTGAAAGCTAAAAGAAGGTTGTGTATTGCTTTGTATGGCATAAATTTAATGGCTTTTATAAATTATCAGACCCCCTTTTTATAGTAGGAGAGTCCTACTCTTGATACAATTCTAAATACAGTAAGAAATCTCATGATTGGCTAATGAATCGGCCTCTTCTTGATACGTGCCGGGATTTTCACCGTGATCCTCGCTCGATTACGGATATTTCGGCTTTCTGTTATTTGACCCGGCAAACTTTCCTCGAGTCTCACTCGATCTTTATTTTGCTCGATCTCGATCTTGCTCGATCTCGATCTTGGTCGATCTCGATCTTGATCGGTCTCTACGTCACGAGCTCAGGTGTTCTTAAACCATGTAATATTTTATTTTTTGGTGGGCATCTTCAGCTTTACTTCTCTTCTCTTCTTTCTTTGTTCCTTTTCTCTTTCTTTATTTTGTTTTCTTTATTTCATTTCTCTTTTTTTTTTCTGCAAAATGGTGTTCCTTTCCTCTTTCATGGTACAATTTTTCCTTTACTTTTCAGTTTCTTTCTCTCTTTCCTTCGAGGAGTCTTTCATTCCATCAGATTCCATTTGATCAACCAAACACATAATTCTCCTCCTTATTTTCTGTAAAATCCCACAAATTATTTTCTTTTCTGTTGTTAGCTATGCTTACCATTTTTAAAAGTCCACCACCCTTATGTTATTTTTTCCCCTTTTCTGTTTCTTTCTATTCATTTTTCCTCCCATGATTCCATTTAATCAACCAGGCAAAACTCTTATTTCTCCTCTCATCTTTTTGTAAAATTTCAAAAATTATTTTCTTTTTCTTGTTAACTCGTCTTTCCACTATGAGTTGTCTAGCACCCTCTATATATTGTCAAATATGAGATTGTAGCCCATCTCACCTCTCTTGAGACCAAGGCTTACATAAATACATAGAGATACATTGTTTATACAAGAAAATATAGTAAGTAATTAGTATCATATTTTCAACAAAAGAAAACACTAACCAAACATCTTATATCAAGTTCTTTGGCTGAAAGAATTTGTGAAACATTCAGATTAAATGGAACAACCCATTTGAATAATCATAACTGAATTAGATACAAAAGAGGAATAACTTATTTAGATAAGCATAACTCTCCAAATAACAAAAGAAAACACAAACCAAACATCTTATATCAAGTTCTTTGGCTGAAAGGATTTGTGAAACGTTCAGATTAAATGGAATAACCCATTTGAATAGCATATCTGAATTAGAAAAATAAAAGAGGAATAACTCATTTAGATAAGCATATCCGAATTTGAAAAAAAAAAAAAAAGAGATAAAGAAATGACGAAAGATAATAATGTAAAATTACTGGATATCATGGTACCTAATAATTATTTTTAAGTATAAAAAAAAGAATAGAGTTAATTTCTTACCTTAGTTTTGAATCAAATTTTCAGTCGTTACACCTTCACCTTCATCTTGACTCTCTAGCATTTTAAATTTATGTAGCTTAAATTTGAAAACGATAAAAAAAGGCAAGAAATAGTAAATAATTAGAAACTAAATATTAAATTAGAGTTCTAAGAAATAGAACGTCACATTCAGAGGCAGATCCAGGAGTCGAAGGTTTCGGGTGCCATCCTTTATTGAATGTAGACGACTTGCGATTTACAACGTCCAGATGGTAAACAATTTATCAGTTTGTTTAACTTTGGAGTTCAGTTTAAATTATTTACCTTTTCGATTTATATAAAAAAAAATTGATCGATGAAAAAAAAAGCTTGGCACAAATTGTAAAACTTCCAACAATATTACTATTAACATTAACTTTTTCTTTCTACATAGTACGCTATAAATAGCTTCATTAATGATCGATCTATATGTAAAATTTTTAAAATTTTCAGTAATAACTAGCCAGAAGAGATCAAACACTCGTCTTTGAGTTCAAGAAGTGAAGAGCCAGTAACAATCATGCCCTTTGTAACTTTTCATACACATACAAAAAGAAGTTTAGAATCTAACATGATGGTCTTCAAATAACTTGTCCATTTTAAGAGAGTGGAAATAAAATCAATCCTAATCCTCCATAATTTTTTTCTTTTCTTTATTTATCCTTTCTTTCTAGGTGCAAAGTTAATTGGTACAAAAATTAAAAGAGAAACCGAAAAAAAGTTAAAAGGAAAAATGAAAAGTTAAATGGAACAATAATATTCGTCAAAAATAACATGTTAAAGGAAAATAACGCTAATTGATCTATCCAAATTGTAAAACAAAGTCCGAGTATGAGAATGGAATGGGAGAAGATAACTGAAGAAATTAGAAGACGAGATGGAAAAAATAATTTTCAGAAACTTGAAGAGACCTAATGTTGTTCTTTCTTCTTATTTTTGTTGTTGAATGGAGGCTATTATATTTTTGTTAAAATATTTAGAGGAGGAAGCAAGAAATGGATAAGGAGGGAATGACCAACTAAAAAAGAAAAGAAAAGACAATGATTGTCTGCTGCACCAAACTTTTTGAGAAGTGTTGTAGGAAAATGGGTTCGATCCCTCGCCCAAAGCAGGGAAATCCAGTCCTCTGCCAATGGCACCATGGCAGTTTTGTTATTTTTCTTATATATTTACACATACCAGCATACGGTCTCAGCCGAAGCTTGCGGGTGGCATATCACTCCTCGGGCCTTAATAGAACTGCCCTTGATCACATTATACTACTAATTTGTTAAGGGGATATGACCGCAGTTGATTTGTTCAAGATTTACGAAAGACATGGATAATTTTCTTTTTTCACCACTTATATAGATAGTGAAACATTCTTACTTTTCTCATATTCAATCTTAAATGAAAAATAAATAAGAAGAAATAAAAAAAGGAAACTAATGAATCCGTATCACGCATGACGGTGAAAGTAAATAGAAGATCCCAACTCTTTTTCTACGCTTTCTATCTTTTTTCTTCTTTTTTCTCGGCAAATTCACCATCGAAAATACAACCCTAAATTCCTAATTTATCTCCTCACAACCACATCCATTGTGCTTTTTGGAACTATATGTCAAAGATGTTGATACCAATTCTTCTTCAGGGTCATTTTTCTCTTTGCTTCCTTTCATCTTCAGCCACACATAGCACATGCGCCACTATGAACCGGAGCAACATCAACCGATTGATACACCACGGTCTTCTAAAAGCAACGGGGCGACACTATTTTCCATTAGAACCTCATCGGTGTAGTTGAAATACACACAACCTAAATGAATAGAAATTGCCAAGAACATGCAGTGAACCTTAACACACATAAAATCATCCTAAGAAATATAAAATCTTTAAATAAATCGAGAAATGAAAGTGAAAAATCCCTAACATTTGGGGGAGTAGAATCACATGTTAGGATTTGGACCCTGGTGTTGATACGAATATGAAAGCAAAATAATAAGAACACAAATAAAATAATAGAAAGATAGATATTTAGTAGAGAACCAACTAAGAAAATTGAAAGAAAATTTGAAATAAACAAATACCCAATCAATTTAAGACTTAACTGACCCAAAACTATGGGAACAACTCTCAAAGGAAAGCAATCCCCTTGCAAGTTCACCTTAACAAGTAATCAACCAACATAGGAATTCATTCTAAACACTCTCAGTGAGTTTTCATACAATATCAAAATAAGCTAACCCTAAAATGAGAGCCTTAAGGCTATTAATACTAGGAAGTTAAATGTTACAAATATAGCCACCAAATGTAATATAGTCTATAATTATTGGTGAAAATATACATGTAGCCGCCCCATTATGAAAGTAACCTCCCATGCTCGATGACTATCTAGATTGTATCATCCTCCCTCCCTTAAAAGAAAGTCTTCCTCGAATTTGGACTTTTAAATAAAAGAAAGAGAGATTCATTAGTAAAATTTTAACTTGGACATAAGCAATTTCCTCAAACTAACAAGTAAACCATATTTTAACAAATTTATGGTAAATACAAGCATCCAAATCAATAAGTAAGATAAATCTACCATTCAAACAAAAATTTAATGATACCCATGGACAAAACAAAGCATAAAAGCTACCCAAAATATGAGAATTGTCATGAAATACCTCCAATCTACACACCAAGTGTGTCCCAATATAAGAATCATCAAGAAAAGTATTAACTCTCATAGCTTTATCAAGTCCAAGCATAAGCATAAGCCAAATAAACAAGCTATTTTTGAATTCAAGCGGAAATGAGAAATCAAGAATAAGAATGGTATGTTCAAACAAAATAAATCTCTTGGCTTCACCAATATTATCATTCAAGAAAGATTTTTCTTGATTTTTCGTAAACTCATCACACCCACATGAAAGTTATCAACTTGTTTTAAATTCAAAGCACTAGTGTAGTGGAACAAATTAGCTCCATCAAATATATGAGTTAAAAAAAGTTAGAAAGTTTATACCAAGTAAAGAACTTTCTTCTTTTTCAAAAAGTTTTGATTCCAAGACAATCTCATTAGTAATCTCAAATGACTTCTCAAAAATGAAACCTTTGATTGGTAAATCCAAATCAAACTCAAAAGATTCCATCTCACAATCAAACAAGAATGAATCAAACGGCTTAAAGCTTGAAACTTTACCACTCAATTCACCTTCAAATGAGCAATCATCACCAATTAAAGAATGATCCTCAAAATAAAAATCATGAACAATAGGAAACAATGGATCAAACTCAACAAATCACATAAAGATGCAACTTTTGCGCTTTCCTCAACCTCAATCAATGCTTCTTCATAAGAAAATAGGTCATTCAAACCATCAAAACAACTAGAATCACTATCTAGTGTATCTCCACAACTCAAAGAATCATTAGAATCAATAAATGTACCCATACTAACACTTGAAATATGACTATGCTCATCACAAGAAGAAAGAGTGTTAGGCTTAGAAATCACACCTTGATGCACTTCCAAAGAATCTATTTTACCTCCTTGAAGAATGGAAGAATATTCACTTTGGGCTAGGTGTCTTCGGTCACTTCACTTGGTGCTCTTCCTTGAAGACTTCAACTTGAATTTTCTTCAAAGGATCTACACAATAAGCCAAACAAATAGCAAGAAAAGCATTAGTCATGAAAGAATTATAAGACGAATTTTTCTCACTTGAACTCTCTTGTTATCTCTCTTCTTTCTTTTCATTTTTCTTTTCAATCTTTTCTTTCCCTTCTTTCTCGGCTCTCTCACTCAATTCTTTCATATGCCTATAGTTTTCACTCACTTGAAATTGAGTCAAAGGAGTAAGGACTATTCTTTTGCCCTCAAAAGAATATTTATTAGCCCTTCCATCATGGAGAGCATCCTTGTCATATTATCATGGCCTCCCCAACAATAAATGGCATGCTTGCATGGGCACCGCATCACAAAGAATATCATCAACATACTTACTAATTTTGAAACTCACCAAGACTTTTGTAGTCACTTTTAAGTTCACCACATCATTAAGCCATTGGAGTTTATAAGGACGAGTATGCCTTTGAGTCTTCAAGTTCAATTTGCCAACCATAGAAGCACTAGCAACATTAGTACAACTACCACCATCAACAATCAAATAACACATTTGATCTTTAATCTTACACATTCCATGGAACAAGTTCTCTCTTTAGTTCATATCTTCCATCACTTGTACACTCAAAACTCTCCTAACAACTGTTGATACCCAATTTTTTCTCAAATTATTTTTAAAACTGCATATATGCCTTCACAAACATGTTTTCATAACAATTGGTATTTTTCCGTAATTGTCCCATATTTTTGTTAATTTATTCAGTATTTCATTTCTAATAATTAATTATAAATTGCATTACAAATGATTTCAAAAATATTTTTTGAGTTAATATATTATTTTAATCCTATTAAGACCAAATTATTTTACAATTAGCCAAATTGGAACTCTTCGGCTATAATTGTAATTACTTTGCAATTATAGTCTAATCATATGTTTTATGCTATTTTTATCCAATAATTAGTCGTTTGCATTATTTAATACTTATTAATCATGTAATTTAATTTATTAAGCATCAATTTCACTTTTTGCAATTATCAGCTATTTTATAAATTATTTTAGTTAATTTTAATTAGGTATTTAATAATTAGCCACTCTCTATTTAAATTCTAGCCTAAATCCAACCGGACCCCAACCCCAATTAAATCAGCCCAAATACCAAGCTCAGTCTACTTAGAGCCACCCGACCCAATCCCATTTATAATCTGGACCGTTGATCATTTCTGATCAACGGACCAGATTAGTCCTTACCAAATTAAGACCCTAGATAACTACCCCCCTCCATTCACTCCCCCCCCCNTCTCTCTCTGAGACTCTCTCTAGAACATTCCCCCTTCTTCGAGCTCTGCCTCTCCTTCTCCGACCATCTCCCTTGCCGGAAACTATGAGGCTCTCACCTCTCCTCGACCCAATGGCTCCGCCTTTCATGTCTGTGTCGCCGATGGAGGATTTCAAGCGATCACGAGGCAATACACTCCCATCTCCGGTCTCATGCCATGTTTTTCGGCCTCCTATGGCCATTCGAGTGAGGTCTTTGCATTTTCCGGCCAAACACCGATAATATCTAAGTCTCTCTTCTATTTTTGGGTTTTCTCTGGAAACCCTAGTTCTAAGATCTTCCGATCTTCTTAGATCTATGACAGATCTATGTTCATCCTGAGGTTTTCACCCATTTTTCTCTTAAAGCCCCAATGTTTTTCAAACGATTCTGCATTTTTGAGAACTAGGGTTTCTTGACCCTTTTTTAAACGTTTGATCTTCTGATTTTAGTATTAATATTGATTTCCAGTATGTTTTTTTAAACGTTCTGCTTAAATCTCCTCTTTTACTCTTAAGTATTCTGATGAAACCCTAATTTTTAGGGTTTATGTCCATATTATTATCTATATGTTCTTCTGGATTCTCTCTAAGTTCTATATTTCTTGCCGTAATTTTGTTGTTAGGGTTTCAATTTTCTACTGTTTCTCCAAATACTTTCTTAGGGTTTCTCTGATTTTGTTCAATACATGTTATTTAACGATTAATAGGTCTGACTTTTTGCCTTATTGATTGTTTACACAATAATTTATGCTGATTTTTGTGTAAACTCCTTAGACCTGTGATATCTTCGTGACATTGTGTATTTTCCTTGTAACTCTGTACTGATTTTCGAATTGTTTCCTTGTGGTTGTGATACTTTCCTTAGTTAGCATTGAGTCCTTGTGATTTTCAATCCCATCCGTGATTCTTGTGACTAATTTTCATAACTAAATTGTATTATACCCTATTTATGTGCATGAATATGCTGCTGATTGTCTGACATATACTCTCCCTAATTATGTGTTATGTACCTAGAATTAATTGCGTGCTATATACCTTACTACTCCTTTTATGGTAAATGTCAGTTTTATAGTTGATTTTTTTCCTTATTTAACTCTAATTCTGCCGTTTTAATTATGACTTCCTAATGAAAGGGAGTCCAGGTCTTTGATTGATTCTGATTGAACATTATTCTATAATTATGTTAAACTATTACTCCTTACCTTATTTCACTAATCGTTTTCAAAACAATAAATACTCTAGTCTTTCACGAACACACACACAGACACGAACAGATATATTCAAAAATCTCTCTCACACAATTAAAAAACTCTCAGCTCTCTCTTCTGTGGTAACTACTACTATTCTAAGTTAGCCGGCTGCAAGCCAAGGCTAACCATTGTGCATCTCCTACTTTCCTGTTTGTGTTACTTCTTTCTTCACTTCACTTGTGTGTTCTAGTTTAGATTTCAGTCCTCAAACCAACATGTTTCTACTACTGTTGTAATTCAGCATGCTTCCAATTTGCTTTACTTATTATTCAGCATGTGTCTAGGATCCTGAACTCCCCTCTGCAAGTTAAGTTAGGCTTTATTTGTTTATGACCAGCATGTTTCTGTATGCTTAGCACCTACTTATTACATGCCTATGACTGGTACATTAGTTTAACCACGGCCTTAGTTGTTTTAGGGGTTAATCTAACCTAGCACTTTACTGTACCCCTAATCCTCTAGACCCTTAGGAGTTTCTGATTGTAAGCCTATGTGTGTGTCTGCCTGCTACATGTCTGCCCTCACATGCTTTGTATTTGCCCATCAAATCACATTACCCATGTTTGTGATTGTTGGAATATCCTTGGTCCTTTCTGTGATGTTAAGATTCTATTTCCTTCTTCAAAACGGTTTTCTTACTTACCCTTTCTCAAAACTGTTTCTTACTTAAACCCTTTTAAAAAAAATAAAAAAGCACTCTCACATAGACTCTTATAAGTCTAAGTTCAGTCCCCTTCATGTGAGCACTGCTTTGGGGACACTTTGAGTGCCCTCTGAACTCTGACACACAAGGTAGGCACTTCCCACACTGCACATGTTTAACTCTTTGGCTATGTCTGGGTGTGAGCACTGCCCGGGAGCCCTTGAGGTCCTTAGGGAACTCTGCCACACCCGGACTATGAAAGGCTATGAAACACCAAAGGCATTGAGGTTTGGAATATCTGGGCCTAATTGAAGGCTCCCTATAGAAGTAACTTTTTATTTTTCCTTTGGTTGTGTAATTCATAATCCCCGACATGTAATAATTTGTAAACAGATATTTGGTAATGGATAGTGGAAAGAGAAGGGTAGCTATATAGATTATCCATATTAAAGGGTAGATACCATGCCTCTAGGTTTACATTTCTTATGTGTGCACTAGAAATTCATGCTTAGGGTTGATTGTATTCGAGAATATTATGCATTAGATATCCTGTTTCTTAGGCCCATGTTTACTGTTTCAGCATCTTATTATGGCATTATCATTTATGATATAGAAATCATGATCTAGGATTAATTGTTAATATAAACTTGGTATTCATGTAAACCAGTTCTAATATCGCTGTAATGTTGTGGTACACCTAGGAATCATGCTTAGGATAATAATGCACTAATAAACAAGTCATCGTCATACTTGCTGCATAGTATGATCAAATATTGTGACTTTATGCATTTAGAAAACCTGCCTAGGAATTCTACATACCACCCATTCTGCATCCCTATGTGTGCATATTAGATATCATGTCTTAGGACCTCATTCAACACCTAGTTTAACTACTGATTGCATGAAAAAGGCCCTAAAAAATAATTTCACCATATTTCCAAACAACTGGTAATAGTTCTGTATTTTTGCAACACCGAAGTGCAGCATGTTTAGGCAGACTAACTTGTAACATTTTCTTTAATAATCTGGATAATTACTGGGCGTTGTCATATGCCTAGGCAAGCTTTAGGTGTTAAATCTATTAAAACTGGAAACATACTCCTTTATACATGTTGCTTGACTATTAATAGTTTTTATCAGTACGAAACTGATAAAATTCATCCTCTGAAATCAGTAATAAAGCTGCCTCACTATTGCATTCTCACCTAGATATCATGCCTTAGGTTCTGAAGTTAATAAGGCCCTACCTGTGTTTGAGTCGTGCTAATCATGTGCATAATCTGTGGAGGAATACTTGGGCCTTGTGTCTGCTCTTATTTTTTTCCCTTATCTGAAGTCTTAATTGTCGTTGTTTGTCGCTTAGAATCTTGTCCTTTAAACCTAGAGGTCAACCTAGTACTTCCTTTTAGGATAGTAGTCCTAGCCTCCTTCAGGACTGATAGGATGGGACGGGTAACAGCTCCGTGACCAACACACTCTTTAATTACCTTCGCGGGGTGGGAAGGGTAGAATATGGATATGATTACCGGTGCGCTAATACCACGTGTAGCCCCTCTTCGAGGAGTGGGTATTGCATTTATGTGATCCATATTATTATAAACCTAGGACACCTGTATACGCTAGTTCATAATCATCTCTACTGTTTTCTAAATATCTTCATGCTTAAGATTTAAATCCACTCTTATTTGAGCCTTTACTTGTTATTTCCTAGTTGTACAAATTCACGAAACCATTTGGCCGGGAACCACACTTGTGGATCCTGAGGGGGGCCTAACACCTTCCCCTTAGGATAATTTCAAGCCCTTACCCAAATCTCTGGTTAGCAACATAGTTGTAATTGAACCCCTTAGGTGCCCTAACACACCGTTAAAGTCGTTAGGTGGCGACTCTTCAAAATATGCAAACCCCTTTCCCAAAAAGAGTGTTCCCAACCAATATCATAAACTCGATATTCCGCGAGTAAGAGGAAAAACGGGTGCGCGACAACAACATACAAAGGTAAATTAGGAGTGTCATATTCTACTTCATCATCACATTCGGCCTCCTCTTCTTCACATGATTCTCTACCTTCTTACCTTTTATAATCCATAAGGATTATGGTTCTTCTATTAGGATATTCACTGATTTTATGACCATATCCTTGACATTTGTAGCACCTATTAGAGTTAGGATTTTGGAAATAAGATTTAGAATTATTACCTACCAACTTAGCCTCCACCTTTGGTTTGCCTTCGTCATTTTGCCACTTGGAGTCAATTTTTGGCTTGTTTCATTTGAAAGAGATTGCAAGGTTTCCTTGTTTTTGATCCATGGAGTGTTGTAATTTTTGGATTTGCTCTCTGTGAGTTGCCTCTTTTCTTGGAGTTTATTTTCAACCTTGATATCCCCTTGGAGTGCCTCATGTATAGTAATAATTGTATGCAAAGTCATTTGGCTAGAGATTTCGTGCTTAAGCCCCGCCAATAATCTAAAAATCATGAGTCTTCCATTATCATCAAGATTGGATATAACCCTAGTGGTGTTCTATCACGCCCCAAACTCGGGGAGCGCGACCGGCGCTCAACCGAGTGAACCTGGTCGAGCAAGCCTGCTAGATACTTTCTACCCAAAATCACTCATGACAAAGAGAAGACATATTCACATTAATTAGACATCAGGGAGATCGTGTATACAATACCAAACTCTTTCCATTAATTACTTCATTTTTAATGTCTCAAAATACACATCTTTTCATAATCTATAAAGTGGAATAAACTGTTCAAACATAACATAACTCGTTTGACTTTACCATCACCCATATCAACCCACATTATGCCTACGGAGCCTCTAATAATTACAAGGAGTATGATAGTAGTGCCGGAAACTAGGCTCCAACTATACCTCAAAACGTAATAGTATAATAAACAAAATATGCATAACCCCAGAATGAAGTGGGGCTCACTAAGTCTGCTGGGAGGAGGGTAGACTGCTATCACTGATCAATGCTACCTATTGTAAAACCACTTGCATCCATTAAAGATGTAGCGCCCCTGGCAAAAGAGATGTTAGTACTGTTGAATATCATTAGTATGTATAACCAAACACCATCTCATCAGAATGAGTAATAATACATGGAAGAAAATCATGAAATCAATAGAAGCCTCAAACAATACCAAAACATCAAGTTAAGAACCACATAAGTTTTCAAGTACATTTCCATGGTTTTAGTTGGGGAGCTCTTTAGTTCCGATATAGCATTATTCACAGTAGCACCGTACTTTTACACGGAGTCTGATCATGGACCGATCGGCTAGTCCACCTCATTTGAGACATCAACCACAATCACAATTTTCAGCACAACCACCACCATGTGTATGGCATGGCATCCGATCACGGCCCGATAGGCTAGGCCGTCTCACTCGAGACATTACCTTTTCTATCAATCATCTCACGTCATACTTTCTTCATATCTATTCAATTCATCGACACTTATGGCCACAATTATAAGATCATTCTTGACACTTGGCCGAATTTCATATTTCATGCTCCCCTTTTTTCATTTTCACACATCACCATCATTATCGACAATAAGACTTTTCGATTCAAGACTTTTAGGTACACATGAGAGAAATTAAGAGTCCTAGACACATAGATATTTTTTCACAAAATTTGACATGATTACCTTCATTCAAGAATGACTTGAAGTCGTAACATTTATAACACACACAGCCCACACTTTGAATATATCCTCAAAAGATAACATAGCATGAATAAAATCATTTGGAACACATATTGAACATATATCTTTCAACACAAGATTACTTGGGATAACCAATTGCATAATGCGCAACTCGGGTCTTACATAACTTACAGGAAGGTCGTGGAATTCAATTCTAAGAAAGGGATTTAGACAAAATACCTCAATTGAGCTTCCTTAAACTCTAAAATGTTCCGAAATTCTTAGCAACTTCAATCTATTTTAGAAATATAACAAGTTGAACCAAAATTAGGGAGATGATCATGATTCTTGCTCATTTGAGCATTCTATCAACCACTAGGTGTGCATTAAGATTTTAAGGCCCTTTTATGAAAGATTACATCATACCACAACCCATTGTTTACCATTTTTAGCTCACAATCTTCCCACACCCTTTGATAACACATGCATGCAAGATAAACAACTCCCACACCTAAGAATTATCTTGTTAATTACTCATTTTTAGTTAATTATTTAAACGGAGAAGGGTCAAATATATCCTTGTACTATTGAAAATGTTTAAAGATACCCTCTGTTATACTATTTGGTCATTTCTGCCCCTACCGTTATACTATCTTTCAAATATACCCCTCAATTGGACGGAGTGCCACGTGGCACCTCAGGATTAAATAGACCCATCCCTTTTTTTTACCCGATTCATTTTTCCTCTACCCATAACCCGAACCAAAGTCAGCCCTTCACTTAAAAAACCCTAAACGAGTGGAATCAACTTCCATTTTCTCTTTTCTTTTCCATTTCGTTTTACTTTGATTTATTCTTACTTATTGCCTGTTATAACACAAACGGTTGTGCCTCAGAGATTGATTTTGAGTTTATATGGAATCAGAAAATTTTCTATCCATATATCTATCAACCACAACAAATGAAAGAGCAAAGTATTTTGGTTTTGAAATCATGGTCTTACCGAAGAAGAAAAGGCACCCAACTTCTCTGACACCTCATTCTTTTGGCATGAAGCTTGAGCTAAAATTTGAACAAAACATAAATAAATTTTCTAGAACAAGAGGACTCAGGTTCAGTTTTCAGAATTCTAAGGCTCAGGTGTGCATTTTTATCTTACAAATAGAAGGCAACCATGCCATGGCTGCAAAATCACTTGTGAATTATCTCAAAACCCAACTTTGACAGCATAGAAGTTGAAAATTATCACTAGCTCTATTACTCAAAAAAGAGGAAGATGCAACGTCTAAAAACACACACACAGGCATGCAAGTTTATGGAAGCTGCCGATATCGGATTGAAAACATATAAATATTAATGTTTATTTTGACATGAACTTACTGACTTATTCAAGGTATTTCATGAAAATGGGTTGTTGGTTTGGCTGCCACAGAAAATCATTATAGTGAAATGAGGGGTTTAATTGGATATGGGTATTTTTTAATTGGTCGGATATGAATCTAATTAAGGGCAGGTTAGAATTAAATCGGGTATTTTAATTTGGGGCAGGTCTCTTTAATCCTGAGGTGCCACGTGGAAGTCCGTCCAATTGAGGGTATAGTTGAAATAGTATAACGGTAGGGGCAGAAATGACCAAATAGTATAACTGAGGGTATCTTTAAACATTTTCAATAGTACAAGGATATATTTGACCCTTCTCCGTTATTTAAATTAAGGGATAAGGTATAGATTTTTACCTCTAGGATGAAGACTTAGTGAGTTTTCCTTGTTAATCTTCAATGATTTGAGCAAGAACTGATGAACAATTGGTTGAAGGTCAATCTCCCACTCTAAGCACTCTCCCTCACTCTCAAAATATTAGATTTTTACTCAAAATGGACCATGGCATCTATTTTAACAAAGTAAGGTCGGGTTATAAAGACCTAAAAATGAAGCCTCGGAACAAGATCTGTAGTCGTACATGCGACAGCATAATTCTTCTGTGGTCCGTGAAATGACCGCGAAAAAGGCCCTCTGAAATTGGCTTGGCCTACTCACACTGCGGCCCGCCGACCTATTTTGTGGTCGCATAATGTGCCCCAGAACCTCCCTCTACAAAATTCCAAGGCTTGAAATGCGATAAAAGTGCGACCTGCGAAATGGTTATGCCCGCATAATTGACCGCTAAAATAACATCAAAAATTGCCCAAATAACCCATCACTCTGCTGTCATTCTGCGGTCCGCAGAGTGATTATGCTGCCGCATAATGGGCCGCAGAAATTTACAACTCCACAAAACATTTCTTTCAACTTCCCAGCGCACTTTTCAACCCAAAAAGTCCGAACCGCCTACGCCTACCCCGGCACCATGAAAACCTAATTTTTAGGAAAATTTTTACAGGGCCTTACATCTCTAACTCTTCAAAGTAAGCATCCACATTCTTGTTTCCTTGCTTCATATTGTAAAATTTGGTAAGCAAATCATTCATATACTCTTCAGGCACAAATCTTGCTCTCATAACCACTCTAAGAAACCTCAAAGAGTCAACGAAAATATCTCCATTTCTATTTCTATCCCGTTTCTCTTTCTCCCACCACGAAGAAGCATAACCAACAAGTTTAGAAATGGCATGCTTGAAGCTCTTTGTATCGGATACATTGTTAAGCTCAAACATCCTTTCCATTTGTATTTCCCATTCTAAAAATTCATCGGGGTCACTACTCCCTTGAAAGTAGGAAGTGAAGTCTCGATGTTAAGACCCTGGTCTTCTTCTTCTCCCCACCTTCTACCATGTTCCTCATTACTAACAATTTCATCATAACCATAATCATAATCATCATTCAAGTTTCTACCTTGAAAATTTCTACCATGCCTTTCATTTCTCCCTATAAAGCCTCCTTGTCCATTCTTTCTAGGTTGGACTCTAATCGGTTCATCCTATTGCTCGCCATAGTCCAAATCATCATCAAAGTTATTTTGCGGTTGTTGTGGCCTAAGATGTTGTTGTTGATGCTCAACTCTTGTTTGTCTACCTTGTGTAAGTGGAGCTTGTCTTGGTACTTGATTGTTAGCAACTTGTTCTTGATTGATTAGCCTTTTAATGTGTGGTGCGGTGGGAGTAGAACCATTTTGTGGTGTTGCACTAGTTCCTACTACTTGATTAGGATTAGGTGACAAGACTTTCTATTTAAGAAGATTGTCATGAGACTTGACCATATGTTCCATGTTGTCAACGTTCATAAACAAAGCTTGTAAAGCCTCCAAAATGGTCTCATTAGAGACTCCCTCCTTTGGAGTTGAAATACCTCCAATATTCAAATACATAGTACCTACAAACAAAGAAAACAAGTTAAAAGGAAAGGGGCCTCTCCAATTGACTCCTCAGTGTATCCCTCAACGATTGCACTCAAATTTTACCACTCGTGTATCACTCTTGTGCACTTAGATTTTAGGCACACACTCTAATAATCTCACCACTCAAGCCTTTTTTTCACTCTTGGATGAATAGTCAAAGTTGATACTAAACTCAATCAAGGCACTTCCAAGTGGTTCTTCCAACTTCAGGGCGAGAATGGAGTTTATGTGACTCAACAAGAACGCTAAATAAACATGTAACGACCGGTCGGTCATTTTGAGAGTTCGCGCCCCGATCCCCTAGTAACTACTTTCCCCACTTTTCTGCTTATGGGATTTTTCAGAATGATTAGTTGCGAAATTCGGAGATTTTTTGGACACATAGTCCCTATATATGAGTTTAAGCTTTAGAAATCGGACCGTAGTTGGAACTGTGTGAAAATGGATCTGAAATAGAATTCTGTCAACTCCGTTAGCTTCGTTGGGTGATTTCGGGGTAAGGAGGGTGTTCGCAATGGGTTCTCGAGGTCTGTAGTAGATTTAGGCTTGAATTGGCGAAAGTTAGAATTTCAGCGATTTCGACTGATAGGTGAAATTTTGATATCGAGCTCGGAATTGGATTCTGAGAGTGGTTGTAGGTCCGTAGTGTCATTTATGGCCTCTGTATAAATTTGAGGTCATTCGGACTAGTTTTGACGTGTTTCAGCATTGGTTGTAGATTTTAGAAATTTCCTAAGTTCTTAGGCTTGAATCTATGCATAAACCTTGATTTTGATGTTATGGGATGTGGTTTGATGAATCAAATAAGTTATAATGAGGTATTAGGATTGGTTGGTGGGTTTGGTCGAGGTCCCGGGGGTCTCGGGTGTGTTTCGGATGCTCAACGGGCATTTTTAGCCTTGTGTGATTGCTGGTTTTCTGGTGTGAGTGCAGCAGGCTTTCCTTCATCGCGATCGCGTGAGGTAGTCCACGATCACATAGGATAATTTTTGGCCCATTTGAAATTCGTATATCGCAATCGCAATCGCAAGAAAAGGGACGTGATCGCGTAGGGTAGGCAGCTTGATCACTGCGTTCGCATGGGCTATGTCGCGTTCGCGTAGAAGGAATAGGGAAGCAAATGGAAAATCGAGTGTTCTCTACGCGGTCGTGTGAAGGAAACCGCGATCGCGTAGGTCTGGGAAGTAAAGCCCCGCGTTCGCGAACGGATTTTCATGATCCCGTAATGTATCCTGAGGGCGCGTGTGAGTTGCTCTTCGCGATCGCGACTGGGTGTCCGCGATCGCAGTGAAGATTGATGCCTGGGTAGAATCTTAAATACCCAAATCGAGGGTTTGAGCCATATTTCATATTTCGATCCTGGAAGCTCGGGAAAGTGCGATTTTTGAAGATATTTTCACCTGGGCAAATTGGGTAAGTAATTCCTACTCGGTTTTGACTAATTTCCATCAATCTATGCTTAAATTCATCCTTTAATTTCGAATTTAGGGTGAAAACTTTGGCTAAAATTCTTAAAAACAAATTTTTGAGTTTTGAGCAAGATTTTGGTATCCGATTTTAGTGATTTTTGTATGGTTAGACTCGTGAGTGAACGGGTGTCCGGAATTTGTAACTCTTACCCGATTTCGAGACGTGGGCCCGGGGGACTTTTTCGATAATTTTCCTAAATTCGCGTATTAGCTTCGAATTTATTAGTTAGATTATTTTCTTAAAGTTATATTTACATTATGCAATTGAATTGAATAGAGTTGGGCCATTTGGAGTTGGGTACTCGTGGCAAGAACGTGATTATGGGTTGAATTGAGCAGTTGAGGTAAGTGGCTTGCCTAATTTTGTGTTGGGGAATTCCCCCTTAGGATATTTAATGCTAAATGTTGTGTGGGCACCGTGTACGTGAGGTGACGAGTACGTACACGGGCCATTATTTTAAAAAAATCTTCTTTTTTTCCTCACTAAAACATAAATTGTTTCCTCTTCTATGAACTTGCTCTCATATGATATATTATTTAGCTTAGATTAGGAAAGCATGCTTACGTGCCTAATTTCCTACTTGGTTTTCTGTGCTCCATGCATAGTTAAGCACTTATCTGCCTTATCTGTGATTAGTATAAACTGTGTAATTTCGATGTTATGCTTGTTATTCATCCTGCATAGCATATTTAAATTGGGACTACGGACGTATTTCGGGATGTCCCCCCGTATTGCATATTTACTTTGGGACTACGGACGTATTCCGGAAGATCCCCATGTACTGCATATTTCTTTTGGGACTACAGATGTATTTCGGGAGATCCCCCTGTACTGCATATTTACTTTGGGACTACGTACGTATTCCGGGAAATCCCCCTGTACTGCATATTTTTTTTGGGACTACGGACGTATTCTGAGAGATTTCCCCTATACTGCGTAATGATTTGGAACTACGAGACGGTATCCCGGGAGATTCCACTTTGTGATATATTGTGTTGAGCCGAGGATTTTCCTTACTGTAAAACTTATGTTTGTTTTTCTTAAATTGTTTACTGCAGACATTACCTATATTTTGTATTGTGTTAAACTGACTTATTTAGAAATCCAGTAGAGTCTTAACCTGACCTCGTCACTACTTGACCGAGGTTAGGCTTGGCACTTACTGGGTACCAAATGTTGTGTACTCATGTCCTTTCTTGCACATGTTTTTCGTGTGCAAATCCAGGTACGAGCTATCAACCTCGTTGTTAGTCGCTGCTGCTGATTCTAGGGGACTGCAAGGTATTTCCGTCGCGTCCGCAAAATCTCCCGAGTCTCCTTCTATTCTATCTTGTAGAGACGTTCTTATGTACTTTTTCCAGTTTTTGTTAGAGCTACAATAGTGTTAGAAGCTTGTGACTGTCTGTGATATTTCGGGTTTTCGGAAGTTATATTTTGTATGAGCCGAGCGGCCAGTACGTTATTTATGTCATTGCCCTTATCCCCTTTATTGCTTGCATTTTATTTCTATTTTTCCCTGTTATAGTAGGCTTACCTAGTCATAGAGACTAGGTGTCGTCACGACATATTCGAAGGGTAAATCGGGTCGTGACAAGTTGGTATCAGAGCGTCTAGGTTCATAAGAGTCATAAGCCGGTTTATTAGAGTCTCGTGGATCGCTGCGGAGACGTCCGTATCTATCTTCGGGAGGCTATCTAACTGTTAAGAACAATCATATTTCTTTGATTTCCTTGTCGTGCGAGTTATTGACATCAAAATTCTAAAATTCTATTCTATCTTGCATATGGTGAGGACCCGTACTGGGAGGACCGACGACCAGGCACCCTAGCCCCCTGCCAGAACCGCCAGAGACCGGGGTCGAGGTAAAGGATGACCACGCAGTGCAACTCGAGCACCAGCGAGAGCAGCGACAGAGGAGCCTACAGCAGCTCTAGCTGGAGAGCCGGCACAGGAGGTCCCTATTGCTGCTCCAGCCTTACAGGAGACTTTAGCTCAGTTCATCCGCATGTTCAGCACTCTAGCTCAGGCTGGACTACTTCCGATAGCTCTCGCTACATCTCAGGCCGGGGGAGGGGCACAGACTCCCGTAGCCCGCACTCCTGAGAAGAGGGGCCGGGTTGATCAGGCCCGGGTGTATATTCCTATGCCCCTAGTGGCTCCGGTACAGCATAGGACCAGGGTAGCTGCTTCTGTGGTTGAGCAGCTCAGACTTGAGAGGTACAAGAAGTACCACCCACCTATTTTCAGCGGACTAGATTCAGATGACGCTCTGAGGTTTCTTGAAGAGTGTCACCGTATTCTCCGCACTATGGGCATTGTGGAGACTAGTGAGGTTTCTTTCACCGCTTTCCAGCTGAGGGGCGCGGCATATCAGTGGTGGCAGGCCTATGAGCTGAGTAGTCCGGGCGAGGAAGCCTCACTCACTTGGACTCAATTTTCAGAGATGTTTTTGCGAAAGTATGTCCCTCAGAGCCTCAGGGATACTTGTCGCACGGAGTTCGAGAAGTTGCGCCAGGGTACTATGATTATGTCGGAGTATGCAGTTCGTTTTAGTGAGTTAGCTCGGCATGCACCAGCCTTGGTTGCCACAGTCAGAGAGCGGGTTAGCCGCTTCATTGATGGACTTCACCCTAGTATTCGGACCAGTATGGCCAGAGAGTTGGAGATGGATATCACTTATCAGCAGACAGTGAGTATTGTTAGGAGAGTAAAGGGCATGTTCACCGGGACCGAGAGGAGAGAGAGGCCAAGAGGTCTCGAGAGACTGGCCATTTTTCAAGAGCTCGTGCATCAGCAACACGTTAGGGTAGGGGCTTTGTGGGTCGCCCTGCTCATTCAGCCCTTCCAGCAGCCAGCGGTATTCCAGCTCCTCCTAGACTTCAGGAGTCCTATTATGCACCGCCAGTATTCACTGTGCCTCCAATTCGAGGTGCTATTACCGGCCAGCCCAGTAGGCCAGCTCCTATTCAGTCTCAACCGCAGCATCCTCCGAGGGGTTGTTTTGAGTGTGGTGAAACTCGTCACATGATTAGAGATTTCTCCAGGGCCAGGAGGGGTGCACCTCAACAGTCTTATCAGCCTCCACGTGCTCCGTCGGGTCCTCCGGCTATTCTTCCAGCCCCAACTGCCACTCCACCTCCTCAGTAAGCTCGAGGTGGAGGTCAGGGAGGTAGAGGTCGCCCTAGAGAGGGAGGCCAGGCCAGATACTATGCCCTTCCGACCGTTCCGAAGTTGTTTCTTCAGACTCAGTCATCACAGGTATTGTCCCTGTCTACCATAGGGATGAATCAGTATTATTTGATCCAGTCTCTACGTATTCATATGTGTCCTCTTATTTTGCTCCACAATTGGGGATATCTCGGGATTCTTTGAGATCCCCTGTTTATATATCTACTCATGTGGGAGACTCTCTAGTTTTGGACCGCGTATATCGGTCGTGTTTGATTTCTCTTAGTGGTTTTGAGACCAGGGCTAATTTGTTATTACTCAGCATGGTAGATTTCGATGTTATCTTGGGGATGGACTGGGTGTCGCCCCATTATGCTATTCTTGATTTTCACGCTAAGACTGTGACATTGGCTATGACAGGCTTGCCGAGATTAGAGTGGAGAGGTACCTTAGAGTATACTCCCCGCAGGGTCATTTCATTTCTTAAGGTTCAGCAGATGGTTGAGAAGGGGTGTGATGTGTATTTAGCCTACGTGAGGGATGTCAGTATTGATATCCTTCCAGTTGAGTCAGTCCCAGTAGTGAGGGACTTTCCTGATGTATTCCCAGTTGATCTTCCGGGATGCCGCCTGATAGAGATATTGATTTCGACATTGATTTGTTGTCGGGCACTCAACCCATTTCTATCCCTCCTTACCATATGTCTCCTCCTGAGTTGAAGGAGTTGAAGGAGCAGTTATAGGAGTTGCTTGATAAGGGTTTCATCAGGCCCAGTGTATCACCTTGGGTGCTCCAGTGCTATTTGTTAAGAAAAAGGATGGCTCTATGCATATGTGGATTGATTATCGGCAGTTGAACAAGGTTACAGTAAAGAACAGGTATCCTTTGCCTCGCATTGATGATTTTTTCGACCAGCTACAGGGTTCCAGAGTATTCACCAAGATTGACTTGCGATCTGGCTACCATCATCTGAAGATTCGGGAGCCGGATATCCCGAAGACTGCCTTCAGGACCAGATATGGCCACTATGAGTTTCTTGTTATGTCATTTGGGCTGACTAATTCCCCAGCAGCTTTTATAAATTTGATGCACAGTGTGTCCCGGCCTTATCTTGATTCCTTCGTCATTGTGTTTATTGACGAAACTCTGGTGTATTCCCGATCACAGGAAGATCATGAGCAACACTTGAGGACCGTGCTTCAAACTTTAAGGGAGAAGAGATTGTATGCAAAATTCTCCAAGTGTGAGTTCTGGCTTGATTCAGTGACATTCCTGGGCCACATAGTGTTTTGTGATGGCATCAAAGTAGATCCGAAGAAGGTGGAGGCGGTACAGAGTTGGCCTAGACCGTCATCAGCTACGGAGATCCGCAGTTTCCTTGATTTGGCAGGGTACTACCGTCACTTTGTAGAGGGATTTTCTTCTGTTGCAGCACATATGACCAGACTGACCCGGAAGGGTGCTCCGTTCAGGTGGACCAAGGAGTGTGAGGAGAGATTCAGAAGCTCAAGACAGCTTTGACTTCGGCCCCAGTATTAGTGTTGCCTACAGGTTCGGGGTCCTACACTGTCTATTGTGATGCCTTGAGGATTAGCCTTGGAATGGTATTGATGCAGGACGGTAGGGTGATTGCCTACGCGTCCCGGAAGTTGAAGGTGCATGAGAAGAATTATTCGGTTCATGACCTCGAGTTAGCAGCTATTGTTCAATCCCTAAAGATCTGGCGTCATTATTTGTACGGTGTTCCCTGTGAGATTTACACGGATCACCGGAGTTTGCAGCACTTGTTCAGGCAGAGGGACCTCAATTTGCTCCAGCAGAGATGGTTGGAGTTACTAAAGGACTATGACATCACTATATTATACCACCCGGGGAAGGCCAATGTGGTGGCCGACACCTTGAGTCGCCTAGCGGAGTGTCTGGGGAGTTTGGCATATCTTCCGGCAGTTGAGAGGCCCTTAGCCTTGGATGTTCAGTCCTTAGCCAGTCAGTTCGTGAGATTGAATCTTTCAGAGCCTTGCCGGGTTTTAGCTTATGTGGTGGCTCGGTCTTCTTTTTATGACCGCATTCGAGAGCGCCAGTATGATGATCCCCACCTTCTGCTTCTTCAGGACAGGGTTCGACGAGGTGACTCCTGGGATATGACTATAGGAGATGACGATGTGATGAGGATGCAGGGCCGGATCTGTGTGCCCAATCTGGATGGGCTTCGGGAGTTGATTCTTGAGGAGTCCCATAGCTCACGGTATTCCATTCATCCGGGTACCGAGAAGATGTACCAGGATCTAAGACAGCACTATTGGTGGAGAAGGATGAAAAAGGATATAGTAGAGTTTGTGGCCAAGTGTCTCAACTGTCAGCAAGTCAAATATGAGCATTAGAGGCCTGGACTTTGTGGTTGGACTTCCTCGGACTTTGAAAATTTTTGATGTTATTTGGGTGATTGTGGATCGGCTGACCAAGTCAGCCCATTTCATTCCAGTGTTGACTATATACTCCTCCGAGAGGTTGGCGGAGATTTATATCAGTGAGATTGTTTGCCTCCACGGTATTCCAGTATCTATCATTTCAGACAGAGGTACACAATTCACTTCGCGGTTCTAGAGAGCCGTTCCGCAGGAGCTAGGCACCAGGGTAGAGTTGAGTACAGCCTTTCACCCTCAGACGGACGGGCAATCCGAGCGCACGATTCAGATTCTTGAGGATATGCTCTGTGCCTGTGTGATGGATTTTGGAAGGTCATGGGACCGATACTTGCCACTTGCAGATTTTGCTTATAATAACAGCTACCAGTCCAGCATTCAGATGGCGCCGTATGAGGCTTTATATGGTAGACGATGCCGGTCTCCAGTGGGATGGTTTGAGCCGGGCAAGGCCTGATTGTTGGGTACAGATTTGGTCCAGGATGTCCTGGACAAGGTGAAGTTGATTCAGGAGAGACTTCGCACACCTCAGTTCAGGCAGAAGAGTTATGCGGACCGGAAGGTTCGTGATTTGGCATTTATGGCTGGTGATCGGGTTTTGCTTTGGGTATCGCCTATGAAGGGCGTCATGAGGTTCGTGAAGAAGGGTAAGCTGAGTCCGAGTTTTGTTGGACCTTTTGAGGTGTTGCGGTGTGTTGGGGAGGCTGATTATGAGTTAGCCTTGCCTCCCAACCTAGCAGGAGTTCATCTAGTATTCCACGTCTTCATTCTCCGGAAGTATCACGGTAACTCGACCCATGTTTTGGATTTCATTTCAGTCCAGTTGAACAAGGACCTATCATATGTTGAGGAGCCAGTAGCTATATTGGATAGACATGTCAGAAAGCTCAGGTCAAAGAATATTGCATCAGTCAAGGTTCAGTGGAGGGGTCAACCGGTCGAGGAGGCCATTTTGGAGACCGAGCAGGATATGCGCAGTCAGTACCCTCATCTTTTCACAGCTTCAGGTATGTCTCTATACTCGTTCGAGGACGAACGTTTTTCTTAAGAGGGAGAGAATGTAACGACCCGGTCGGTCGTTTTGAGATTTTGCGCCCCGATCCCCTAATAACTGCTTTCCCCACTTTTATATCTGCTTATGGGACTTGTCGGAATGATTAGTTGCGAAATTCGGAGAGTTTTTGGACACATAGTCCCTATATATGAGTTTAAGCTTTAGAAATTGGACTGTCGTTGGAACTATGCAAAGAAGGATCTGGAATGGAATTCCGTCGACTCCGTTAGCTCCGTTGGGTGATTTCGGGGTTAGGAGCATGTTCGGAATGTGTTCTCGAGGTCTGTAGTAGATTTAGGCTTGAATTGACGAAAGTTAGAATTTCGGCGATTTCGACCGATAGGTGAAATTTTGATATCGGGCTTGGAATGGGATTCCGAGAGTGGCTGTAGGTCCGTAGTTTCATTTATGACCTGTGTGTAAAATTTAAGATCATTCGGCTAGTTTTGACATCAGTTGTAGATTTTAGAAATTTCCTAAGTTCTTAGGCTTGAATCCATGCATAAACCTTGATTTTGATGTTATGGGACGTGGTTTGAAGGCTCGACTAAGTTCGAATGAGGTATTAGGACTGGTTGGTGGGTTTGGTCGAGGTCCCGGGGGCCCTCGGGTGTGTTTCGAATGCTCAACGGGCATTTTTAGCCTTGTGAGTGATTGCTAGTTTTCTGGTGTGAGTGCAACAGGTTTTACTTCATCGCGATCGCGTGAGGTAGTCCGCGATTGCGTAGGAAATTTTTGGCCCGTCTGAAATTCGTGAATCGTGATCGCAAGAAAAGGGACGTGATCGCGTAAGGTAGGCAGCTTGACCACTGCGTTCGCATGGGCTATGTCGCGTTCGCGTAGAAGGAATAGGGCAGCAGTGGAAAATCGAGTGCTCTCTATGCGGTCGCGTGAAGGCAATCGCGATCGCGTATATCTGGGAAGTAAAGCCCCGCGTTCACGAACAGATTTTCGCGGTCGCATAGTGTATTCTGAGGGCGCGTGTGAGTTGCTCTTCGCGATCGCGACTGGGTGTCCGCGATCGTAGTGAAGATTAATGTCTGGGCAGAATCTTAAATACCCAAATCGAGGATTTGAGCCATATTTCATATTTTGATCTTGTGAGCTCGGGAAAGTGCAATTTTTGAAGATATTTTCACCTGGGCAATTGGGTAAGTAATTCCTACTCGATTTTGACTAATTTCCACGAATCTATGCTTAAATTCATCCTTTAATTTCGAATTTGGGGTGAAAATTTTGGATAAAATTCTTAAAAATGATTTTTTGGGTTTTGAGCAAAATTTTGGTATCCGATTCAAGTGATTTTTATATGGTTAGACTCTGGAGTGAACGGGTGTCCGGAATTTGTAACTCTTACCCAATTTCGAGACATGGGCCGGGGGGACTTTTTCGGTAATTTTCGTAAATTCGCATATTAGCTTCGAATTTATTAGTTAGATTAATTTCTTAAAGTTATATTTATATTATGCAATTGAATTGAATAGATTTGGGCCATTTGGAGTCGGGTACTCGTGACAAAAACGTGATTCCGAGTTGAATTGAGTAGTCGAGGTAAGTGACTTGCCTAATTTTGTGTTTGGGACTTCCCCCTTAGGATATTTGATGCTAAATATCGTGTGGGCGTCGTGTACGTGAGGTGACGAGTAAGTACACGGGCCATTATTTCAAAAAAATCTTCTTTTTTTTTCCTCACTAAAACATAAATTGTTTCCTCTTCTATGAACTTGCTCTCATATGATATATTGTTTAGCTTAGATTAGGAAAGCATGCTTACGTGCCTAATTGCTTACTTGATTTTCTGTGTGCCATGCCTAGTTAAGCACTTATCTGCCTTATCTGTCATTAGCATAAACTGTGTAATTTCGATGTTATGCTTGTTATTCATCCTGCATAGCATATTTAAATTAGGACTACAGACGTATTTCGGGAGATTCTCATGTACTGCATATTTACTTTGGGACTACGGACGTATTCCGGGAGATCCCCATGTACTACATATTTACTTTGGGACTACGAACGTATTCCGGGAGATCCCCTTGTACAGCATATTTACTTTTGGACTACGAACATATTCCGGAAGATCCCTCTGTACTGCATATTTAATTTGGGACTACAGACGTATTCCGGGAGATTCCCCCTGTACTGCATAATCATTTGGAACTACGGGACGGTATCCCGGGAGATTCCACTTTGTGATATATTGTGTTTAGCCGAGGATTTTCTTTACTGTAAAACTTATGTTTGTTTTTCTTAAACGGTTTACTGTAGACATTACCTATATTTTGTACTGTTTTAAACTGACTTATTTAGAAATCCAGTAGAGCCTTAACCTGACCTCGTCACTACTTGACCGGGGTTAGGCTTGACACTTACTGGGTACCAAATGTGGTGTACTCACGCCCTTTCCTTCACATGTTTTTCGTGTGCAGATCCAGGTACGAGC
This sequence comes from Nicotiana paniculata, assembly GCA_005239505.1. Classification (NCBI taxonomy): domain Eukaryota; kingdom Viridiplantae; phylum Streptophyta; class Magnoliopsida; order Solanales; family Solanaceae; genus Nicotiana; species Nicotiana paniculata. The sequence goes on from ML332898.1 coordinate 136,844, forward strand.
TATCAGCCTCATGGTTAGTCGTTGCTGCTGATTCTAAGGACTACAAGGTATTTCTGCCGCGTCCACAGAATCCCCTGAGTCTCATTCTATTCTATCTTGTAGAGACGTTCTTATGTACTTTTTTCAGTTTTTGTTAGAGCTACAGTAGTGTTAGAAGCTTGTGACTGTCTGTGATATTCCGGGTTTTGGGAAGTTATATTTTGTATGAGCCGTGCGGCCAGTATGTTATTTATGTCATTGCCCGTATCCCCTTTATTGCTTGCATTTTATTTCAATTTTTCTCCGTTATAGTAGGCTTACCTAGTTGTAGAGATTAGGTACCGTCACGACACCTTCGAAGGGTAAATCGGGTCGTGACAAAACACAAACGAAATGAAAACAAGGAATTAACAATGAAGCTAAAGAGAAAAGCAAAAAAAAAAATTAGCACGAATAAAATAAAGCACACAAAGAAACTAGATAACACAAATATGAACTAATACTAATGTTAACTAGTAAAGAATTCAAAAAGAAAGTGGAAAAGGACTAAAGTTAATGAAGGAAGCATGCTAAAGACGTGAAGCTACAGTTGGAAATGAAATAGAAAAGCAAATTGGAAAGGTTGAAAGAGAAACGGTAAGATCAAATTGGGGAAAGTGTTCTTTTAATTTTCGAGATTTACTCGACCAACTTGATTTCAAGCAAATAGAGTCCTGCATATCCTTCAACTCAAGCTCTTGGTTTCTTTCAGTTTTCACAATTTTCAACTCCAAATTTCAATTCCTAGTAGTATCACCTTCGACCCAATTGAAAATCCTAGTAACTAGTTCACTTCAAAGCTCAATCAGTAGGACCAAATATTTTCTTAGCACAAGGATTCGTTCTTAATCATTTTCTCAGACACAAAGGCCGCAACAATTGGTTCTTAGATTCACAATTCGAATCTCAGCCGCAACTTCAAAGCAAAGAACTAATAGTTGTGTACTTCGTCTATCAGTGACTCGAACAATTTGGACAAAGTATCTTCAGCTCAACAATTAACACCCAGTTGATTTCGACTTCAAATTCAAAAGAAGTCATAGATTGAAGAACCACGAAATTGTAAATGCAAATTGCAGGAATTTTTTTTTCTCAGATCTGATTTCAAAGCAACACAATGAAGGAAATTCAGTGTAATACTTTGATTTCAAACTCAATCTTAGACACCCAGCTCCAAATCAGTTGAGGATTTCTAGAAGAAGAAAAAAATCGCTGCAGATCTGGGAAATCTCAGCTTGTCAGACAGATTCCATACAATTTTCAATCACAATCTCGAAACAACGAACAGAAATAATAGGGAACAATATAACTCAAACCCCAAAACAGTGAAGCTATTTTTATTTTATTTTTTCGATTTCCAGTTCTTTTTTTTTTTTTTTTTTTTTTTTTTTTTTTTTTTTAAAAGAAAANGATAAATCAAATACTAAAATGATTATAGAAATAATCACCTAATAATAAGAACACAAATAAAATGATAGAAAGATAGAAATTTAGTAGAGAACCAACTAAGAAAATTGAATGAACATTTGAAATAAACAAATACTAAATCAATTTAAAATTTAATTGACCCAAAACTATAGAAACAACGTCAAAAGAAAACAATCCCTTGTAAGTTCACATTAACAAGTAATCAACCAACATATGAATTCATCCTAAACACTCTCAATGAGTTTTCATTCACAATAACAAAATAAGCAAACTCTAAAATGAGAGCTTAAATACTAAGGAGTCAAATATTACAAATATAATCATCAAATGTAATATAGTCTATAATTGTTGGTAAAATTATACAGGTAGCCGGCCTATTATGAAAGTAGCTTTCAATGCTCGATGATAATCCAGATTGTATCAGGTGTGTTAGATTATACCGCTTATATGAGACCAAAAAAGTTTAAAGACATTTATGGAGGTAATTACAATTGTCCGTGATGAAAAACTAAAACATAAAATTAGATAGAATTTGCGGGAAGTTACGAAGAAGAAACGACACAGCAATAACAGAAGAAATAATAGGATAGCAAAAACAATGAGTGATTAATAGTGTACATTTATTTTCCTGGAATAATTTGGTCGAAAATCTGAGAAATTTTCAAATAACGGAGACAAAAGATAAATGATGAAACAGGCCGAAGAACAGTTCCACATCACTTCTTTTGTTGCCGTGCTTTATATAATTATATAAATAGATAGATTCTTTCTATTATTCTGTTTTAAAAAACTTATATATTTTTATTTTGAAAAATAATTTTATTTTAAATTTTGTTTAATTCATTTTATCCTTAATGAAAAGCTTTTGTATTTAGAAGAAAGTTTTTTTGTCATCGAACTCTTGTTGAATCAACCTATCTTCTGCTTGTTATATGTGATCAATGGTGGCTTAACTTCTACATAACGATCAAAACAACTTGCTCAACTTCTACAACTGGCATGGACTCTATGAATATCTTGTATCCGACAAAAGAAGAATACTCTTTTCTTTTAGATGGACATTGGAATATTTTTATCAAATGCACTTGTGTACAAAATTATGATTGCGAAGCTGTACCCTGTTTAACCAATGCAAATAGGTTTGATATCCTTTCCCCTTCTGCCTAGCTTTTTAATGTCATCGACGAGACATTCAAGATCATTATACGATGAACCTCCCACTCCAACACTTTCTTTTGCCAAATTTGATAATTTCTCAGCTGATTTCTTAAACTCATCCCTATTTATTAGCATCAATTCTTTCACCATCTTCTCTATAATGTATCTATCACAAATGTCCTTCATGTCCACGCCATTTTTCCACACCTCACCTACAAATCTACTTGTAACTCGTTGGTCCACATAAACAGCCCAACAGATCATGGGCTTTCCTTGAACAATACTTTCCATAGTCGAGTTCCATCCACTATGAGTTAAAAACCCACCAATAGCGGAGTGGGCCAATACCTTTTCTTGTGGAGCCCAACTCACTATGTAGGCTCTTTCTTTGCATCCCTCGGCGAGTTCCTTCACATATTGGTGGTTCAATTCTTCTCCCCTTAGCAAGTTGGACCTCATGACCCACAAAAATCTGATTCCACTATTTACTAACCCATGCCAAAACTCCAGGATTTCCTCCTTTGACAAAGTTGCCATACTTCCAAAACTTACATAGATTACTGATTCGATGGGCTGTGCATCGAGCCATTGAATTGAAGTGTGGTCTTCTTCCCACAAACTATTTGAAGAGGCTGATATTGACATCCTTTTATCAGCAAGTTTAGTCTTAAGATGCAAGTGTAATGGCCCAATAGCATAAGTTTTGGGACAATGAGAGCGAATGAAAGAGAGCAATGGGCCGTCTAAATCTTCAAATGTGTTTAATATGAGTCCATGTGATCGAGGGATACTCTCGACTTCTTTGAGTGCGATTTGGCAATAGGGATCGGTTGCATAATCGATTAGACGGTAGAATGGAAAATCACGACGGCGTAGAAGACCTTGCATGCCAGCTACATTTTCGAACAATACGTCCAAATCATTTCCTTAACAAGAAAGATAAATTTTTGGCTTGTTAGCTGAGTTACATGTTTGCCATAAATCACAAGAGAATTTAAAGCAGGCATTCACCCAAAGATAAATAAAGTGAAAGTATTTGTCTTTTACGTAGATATTTTCTACTTATTGGTACTAACTACTAACTGAATCCTAGCGTTTTACATATAGAACAGAGTTCCTGGCAGTAGAATGTACAGAATAGGCAGAGGACTGAAGAGAAAACTCCATCAATAAAATCATAAAGTTTTCTTGAACACTACATACTACAGTAGTACTAATATTTAATTTCGACCGAGAAAGGTAATCTTAAAACATTCTAGAAATTATTAAAAATATATAATATGCGACGCATAGTAATTAATTAACGTGTTTATGCTGGCAACGAATATATAATTTATTTAATTATATCACATACGCATTAACCAACCAAAATTTCGTTTTAGTCACACGTAGCATTTCCTTATATTCTCCAGTGATCGGAGTAGTTAACATGATATATTATTCTTGTTCGTTTTTTCTCAAGCTGTAGTCAACTGTTGTAGCATCCCTCTTGAAGAAAATAGAACAAAACAGAAATCTTGGACATAAAAGTAGATACTCCCTCTGAAATAAGTTTATTTCACACTGGATTTTTCTAATATTTAAATCATTAGATATTGTTACGTATACTAATACTTTTAAGTACCTAGAATAAATTATTCCAAAATACTTAAAAAATACACGCCTGAATTTATATATAAGGTTGAATATATATGCACACACCTAAAATTATCACGATTTTTATTGAGATGTCTCAATTAGTCTTTTTTTCCGATTGAACACATGTAATAGGCCAAATTGTACACATCGGATAAATTTCGCAATGGCTTAGAAATACCTAGTACTAGTTATTCAATTGATTTACTTTTTATGTGTTGGTTAAGCACATGTGGCGTGTCTACAAGCGCTTCTTACGTGAAATAAATAGTTAATTAAATTGTCAAATACACTTGGAACAGGTATTTTTCACACCTCTCGGACAACTTTCATATTTCTTAGCATTTAAGGTTCATCTTTCCCACTAAAGTGATTTAATTTAGCTAATTATTTTTCGTAAGGAGCGCGACACGAGCTTGAGGTATTTCTAATCCCATACAAAATGTGCCTGATTCATATACTTTGGGCCTAGTACAAGTGTTCAATGTAACAAAGCCTAGTTAATGTATCTAAATAAAAAATCGTAACAACTTTAGATGTCTCCTTATGTATTCAGTCAAAAATGAAGTAATTTGATAAAGAAAGAAATAAACATGGAGGAGAGCACTGTGTTATGCTAAAATAAAAATGTAATCAACTCAACTTCTATCAATACTTATTTATGTTTCTTTTATATTTACACGTGGGGGTGACAAAATGGTTAAAAGAAAATATTTAACCACTCGTATTATCCACTCAAAAATGGGTTGGATAATGAACTATTTAAAAATGGATCAAATATGGATAAGAACTATATTATCCATTTAGAAAATAGATAACCAATGAGTTAAGTTTGCCTCAAATTGGGGGTTCCTCAAGTTAGGAGACTAAGAATGCAAGAAGTCATAGATAATATGATGGCCGATTAACTCACTTTTTATCCGTATTAAATATGAGTTGGATCGGATCGAATAATTTATCTATTTTTTCATTACCCGTTTTCAACACGAACCATATCCGACCTAACCGTCCGTTTGTCACTCCTATTCACACGTATAGACAAAGTGTACTCAACTGAACTTTAATCAGGGGCGAGTGGATAAATAATGGAAGTCAAAGAATACAACTTGTATGTATCATTCACCTTAAATTATTTTATATAAAAAGAAAACGAAAAAGGAAGAAAAGTACCTCTGAAAGGAACCTCTCCGGCTTGAATGAGTTTTGGAATACAGAGATAAACCCAAAGGCAACAAGGACTAATAGTGTCGAAAGGGATAACTGGAACTCCCATCTCATTAGCAATATCCACTGCATAATAAAACAACCCATCTGGTATAACACACGTCACCGGCGGCTCTGTAACTCCATCACTACTACTACTGAGCAATATTTCTCTGAGGAAAGGCTCCGAAACAGCTTGCAAGGAGCTAATAAGCTCTCCAAACTGCACCGATGATCGGGGATTTTCCTCCGGTAGGCCGTCCGAAATGGTCCGGAAACGGAACCGGGAATATTGCCGGAATCTTGATTCGACGTTGGTGTTGCGGAGGAGAAGTTTCTGATTGTGGTTGGTGTTTAGGAAAGTGACTTGCAAACCGGCGAGACAGAAGAGCTCGGCAAGTTGAAGCATAGAGTTGATAGGGCTTTGTATTGGAAGAGGAAAGAGGAGCACGTGAGGAGAGGGATGGTCCATCGATGAACAGTATTGAGTTGTCTCTCTGCTCCTTGTGGGGAGTGCGAGATAAGATTGGTAGATGTACATAGATAGCTACTAGCCTACTACTCGTTGCTTATTATAAGCTTTGGCAGGGGTTAAGATTTTAAGAATACGACACAAAGATTTGTCAAAGATACTGAGCCTGGGATTTGTTCCTTTAATAAATGGAGTTGGCGCACCTTTACAACTTGTTTGTGATTCAATTCAATAATGACATTTCTATTTCTCCTTTTCTACTCCACTATATTATTTTTTCAATGGGTATAAATTAGTAATACCTCCCAACTTTGTTTTATTTGGCCATAAATTTTGTCAAAATAAATTTAGGTTTTATTTGGCAAACACATGTTTCGCCATAAATTTTGCTTATATTTTGGCAAAATCTCAAATCACAAATCTCAAGTCCCAATAGCTTGTTTTGGGCCAAATCCCTCATAATACACATATTTTTCCAAAATAAATTTGAAAAATATGTTTTGAAAACGTATGTCCCAACACATTTTCATCTTCAAGCCAAACTTCACCCAAAACAAATTTTTCAAAACAAATTTGAAGATCTATGGTCAAACGCTAGCTTAAAAATCAAATCTCTCCTCATGTTAGAATAATAGACATTTTCCTCACCATTTTTCAATTGTTGTGTTAAATACTTATTTTACCTTCTATATTATCAACATTTACGTGTATTTTACCTCTTCTCACCTTATAAACATATATTTGATGCAGGTAATATAAAATTTAAATTATTAAAAATAGAGGTAAATTTTATAATAAATTCTTAAAGATTAAAAATTTAGAAAATATAACATAAATGACAACCAAAACTTAAGACTCAAATATTTCATTAACATGGCAATGTACGTGTATTTACCATATTTGGCCGCATGAAAAGCCATAATTTTATTTTTTAAAGTCTTCCTCTTACTCCTCTCTCCTCCCAACCACTCTTCACCATTATATCCATTTGACAACAGAGTGAATCGAGCCGAAATGAAAAAAAATATTATTAGGATTTTCAACCATGAAAAAAGAGTGTATAAGCTATATATAAAAGATCAACATCCTTTACATATTGGAGGTGAACACCACCTTCAACTTGCCTTGATGGTGATGAAGAGCTCCTTTAACCAAGTAGAGGTTTAGTAAGCATATCCGCCAGCTTCTTGGAAGTTGAAACATGAGACGGTTGAATCCAACCATTATTGAGCTTAGTGCGAGTGAAATGACAATCAACCTCAATATATTTGGTTCTCTCATGGGGTACTGAATTCTTTGTTATATGCAGAGCAACCTGGTTGTCTCAGAACACAGAGAAAGGAAGTAAAACAGGAGCCAAAATCTTCTAAATGAAAAGCCATGTCAATTTATTAACCACTTTACTAAGAACTCTGGATTCAACCTCAACAAAGGATAAAGAAACAACTAGTTGCTTCTTGGACTTCTAACTAATAAAACTGTCAGATAAGAACATATAAAACCAAGTCACATACTTTCTAGTATCAGGGCAAGAAGCACAATAACTATCTGAATAAGCATGGATAAAAAATTAGGGGAATCAGAAAATACAAGCACCAGTCCCTGGTACCCTAAAGATATTGATGAGCGCAAAATCGGTGTACAAAATTTATGCTCGCTAGTAAAAAATAGTATAGTTATTAAATTATCTCCATATGGATTGGTTTAAATAATGTTCGAATAATTTTCAGCTTAACACTATTTAAAAAATAAACCTTTGATTTTGAATTATTAAAAAACTAAGAGTAACAACTAAGATTATCAATTACGAATGGTTATGAGAAAGTGGAGAATTAGGCTGCTACAATTGAATATCAGTGTGAGAAATAAGAGCATTGACAAAATATGTGTAAAACTATTATTCGGGATATAACTCTATTCCAAGTTCAATTCTTAAGTTTTGTTGACTCTTTCAATTTTCAACGCTGATTAAATTATCTTTAGGATTCAAATTCTTCTTTTGAATGAATGAAAATTCCGTTAAATAACTTAATGACAAGTGTTATGAACATCTGCAAGATTACGTTCAATGACTGGTCTTACGAAGAAAGTCTCTCGTTTATTTCTTTAGATTATGTTAATTGATAACTCTACAAGCTCTTTTGATTACCTATGAGAGTCATGAAATTCACCAAACAAGATAACACAATGATATTCGCAATAAAACTTCTCTTTCGACTAAAGTAGAATCACACATAACTTGCAAATTAATTTGAAACTCATTCAACGAATTCAAGCACTAACAGAAGTCACATCCTTAAATAACAGTCAAGGTACAATATTTGCTAATAACCTTAGGAAAAACTATTCCATAGTGGAGAAAATATTTATCACAAGAATATTAAGAGAACAAGAAGACATTACAACCCACAAACCCAAACAAACTTTCTTATTGAATGATTCGGATAAAGTGTTCCAACTCTCCGTTGTTTCTTTGCCTTCTTCTCTCCAAAATTTGCCCAGAACTCCAAGATACCTAGTTTGGGACGAGCCTCAAAACTTATAAAATTAGGCATGAATTAAGTGTCCTGAAGGCGAACGTGCACTGACGTGCACCTGAAAACTTTGGCGCGCATGTGGGAGCGCTCAGCCTCCAGGTCTCCTACCTCCCGTACATGCTCAAGTGCACATTATAGGCTTCAGCTACACGGCCGTGCACCTATTTCTTCTTCTTATTCAGCTCTTTTTCCTTCGGGATTGCTGTTATTTGTCCCATATCAATCTCATCTACACCTGTACCAAAAAGCAGCATATTGGGCCAATCTCTCTGAAGTATACGTAGTCATCACAGGAACAAAATGTATCGACTTGGTCAATCTGTCTACAATGACCCAAACAACATCAAACTTCCACAAAGCCCGTGGCAACCCAACTACGAAGTCCATAGTAATGCGCTCCCACTTCCACTCAGGTATAACCATCTGCTAGAGTAGGCCTCCTAGCCTCTGGTTCTCATACTTAACCTGTTGGTAATTTAGTCATTTGGATACATACTCAACTATGTCTTTCTTCATCCACCGCCACCAATAATGATGCCTCAAGTCGCGGTACATATTTGTAGCACCTGGATGAATGGAATATCGAGAACTGTGTGTCTCCTCTAGAATCCTCTCCCTCAAGCCATCGAAATTTGGAACACATAGACGACCCTAGAGACGTAGAACACCATCCTCACCGATAGAAACCTCCTTGGCACTACCCTGTAGCCCCGTCTCTCTGATAACCATCAAGTGCGGATCATCAAACTATCGAGCCTTGATCTACTCCAATAGTGACTAGGCAACGATGCATGTATGAACTCAGTTGGGCTCTGAAATATCCAACCTCAAAAGTTTGTTAGCCAAAGGCTGAATGTCCAAGGCTAGTGGTCTCTCCTCTGCTGAAATGAATGCCAAGCTACCCATACTTTCTGCCTTTCTGCTCAAAGCATCCGCGACCACATTCGCCTTTCCCAGATGATAAAGAATGGTGATGTCATAGTCCATCAGTGACTCAACCCACCTACACTGCCTCAAATTGAGATCCCTTTGCTTGAAAAAATGCTACAAGTTGCGATGATCAGTATAAACTTCACAGGACACCTCATAAAGATAATGCCTCTAGATCCTAAGAGCATGAACAATCGCGACCAACTCCAAATAATGCACAGGATAATTCCTCTCCTGGGGCTTCAACTGACGTGAAGCATATGCAATAACTCGCCCCTCCTACATCAATACACAACCCAAGACAACGCGTGAAGCGTCGCAATACATAATATACATCCCCAAACCGGAAGGCAACACTAGGACTGGGGCTATAGTCAAAGTTGTCTTGAGCTTCTGGAAGCTCGCCTCACAATCATCAGACCAACAAAACTGAGAACTCTTCTGGGTCAATCCAGTCAAAGGTGTTGCAATAGATGAGAAACCCTTCATGAATCGGCGAGAATAACCTACTAACCCCTAGAAACTCCTCATCTCAGTCGCCGAAGTAGGATGAGGCCAACTTTGAACTGCCTCAATCTTCTTAGGATCCACCTTAATACCCTTTCCTGATACAACATGCCCCAAGAATGCCACCAAATCTAACCAAAACTCACACTTGGAGAACTTAGCATATAACTTCTATTCCCGCAAGGTCTAAAGCACCACTCTCAAATGCTGCTCGTGCTCTTCCATTCTACGTGAGTAAATCAAAATGTCATCAATGAATAAAATGAAAAACGAATCAATATAAGTCCTGAACACCCTGTTCATCAAGTCCATAAATGTCGATGGGGCATTAGTCAAGCCGAAGGACATCACTAGAAACTCATAATAGCCATATCTAGTACGGAAGGCAATCTTAAGAACATACCAGTCCCAAATCTTCAACTGATGGTACCCCAATCTCAAGTCGATCTTAGAGAAGTCTCTAGCACCCTGCAACTGGTCAAATAAATCATCAATACGCGGCAACATGTACTTGTTCTTAATGGTAACTTTGTTCAACTAGCGGTAATCAATGCACATCCGCGTAGTCCCATCTTTCTTCTTCATAAATAGCACTAGGGCACCCCAAGGTGATACACTTGTCTCGGCAAACCCCTTTGCTAGTAACTCCTCAAGCTGCTCCTTCAACTCTTTCGGAACCATACGGTATGGTGGGATAGATATAGGCTGGGTACTTGGAGCCAAGTCAATATAGAAATCGATATCACAATCTGGTTGCATGCCTAGAAGATCAGAAGGAAACACATCGGAGAACTCCCAGACTATTGGTACTGAATCAATCGCCTGAGACTCTACAGTAGTATCCCAAACATAGTCTAGATAAGCCAAACAACCCTTCTTGACCATGTGTCGAGCCTTCATAAAAGAGATAACCTGAGTAGAGATAACCAATCTAGGCAACTCTGGCATCGCTAAGGTAACAGTCTTGGCATGGAAATCAAAGATGGAGTGATATGGGGATAGCCAGTCCATGCCCAGAATGACCTCAAAGTCGGTCATATCAAGAAACAGAAGATCCACTCTAGTCTCATATCCATAGAATGTGACCATACAAGAACAATAGATCCGATCCACAACAACAGAATCACCCACAGGAGTGGACACATAGACAGGAGTACCCCAGGACTCACTAGGAATATCCAGAAAGTGAGAAAACAGAGATGACACATACGAACATGTAGACCCTAGATCAAATAGTAACAAAGCATCCCTACCACAGACATAAATAATACCTGTTATCAAGTCATCTGAGGCCACTACATCTGGTATGGCCGAAAAAGCATAGAATCTGGCTGGAGCACCAACTACCTGGCCCTCGCTTGCCGACCTTCACCTCTAAGACGGACCTTACCCACCTGCCTTCCACTTCTGGGCGGCCGGACGACTGGTGCGACTACTGGTACTATAATCATGGGCTGCTGACCCTGCTGCACTACCTTGCCCCAAGGTCTGGGGCAATGTTTCTTCATGTGACTAGGATCCCCGCACTCATAACAACCTCTTGGAGTGGTGGACTACTGCCCTGAAGCCTGACCCTGATAGCCCGAATACCCACCGGAAGAACCTTGAAGAGCGGGTGGGCGGTATGAACTCTCTAGCATGGCAATGAAATAGGCACTGGAAGAACCTTGATGATCGGAGTACCCAGTGGAAGAACCCTGAATAGTTGGCAGGCGGTAAGAACTCTCCGGCATAGCATTGAAATAGGGTCGCGCTGGAAACATCTAGAGGAGGTGGTGGTGCGAATATGTGGGCCTTTTAGGCCGACCCCTCCCAAACTGACCCCTGCCCCTAACTGGAGCACCTCTGAACTCTCTAAAAAAATGGGACCTCTTGCCCCGCTGCATCTATTCTCTACCCCTCTGACGGTAACCCTCAATCCTCCGAGCAATTTCCACTACTATTTGATAAGAAGTCCCCATCTCAACCTCCCAGACCATACTAGCCTAAATACTGGAGTGCATCCCCATAACAAACCTCTGCACCCTCTCTCCGTCGATAGGAAGTATCATAACTGCATGGTGAGACAACTCAGAGAATCTCGCCTCATAGTCGGTCACTGACATCTGAACCTGCTCGAGCTGCTCAAACTGTCACCTCAACTCTTCCCTCTGGGAGGGTGGAATATACCTGTCCAAGAATAGGCGTGTGAACTGTTCCCAAGTCATGGGAGGAGAACCTGCTGGTCTGCCAAGAAGATAAGACTTCCACCACCTACGTGCTCTGCCCTCAAACTGAAAGGTAGTAAATCCACCCCGTGATACTCCAATATGATCATGTTGTGCAGTCTATACCTACACCTATCAATGAAGTCCTGGGGATCCTCATGTCGCTCTCCCCAAAATACCGGAGGGTGAAGCCTGGTCCATCTATTTAGTAGCTTCTGCGGCTCGCCGTTCGTATCTAGTCTGGGCTCAGATACAACTGCTGCAACTGGCTGGGCTCCGCCCATGGGTACTGTGCCCGGAGTCTGATATATACTGTAGGTGCATGCCTAGGAGCTTGAGCAATAGGGGTCTGTGCTCCCCCTCCCGCCTGAGATGTGGCTGGGTCTGCTGGAAATAAACCAGCCTGGGTCATAGAATCCATAAATCGTATCATACGGCCCATGACCTCTGAGAGCCCGGTGCTGACATGAAATCGACCGGGGCTGGCCCTGCTGCGGGCACCTCGCCCTCCTCCTCATTAATGAGATCCTTCACTGGATCGGCTGATGGTGCAACTGGTGCAACTTTGGGACGTCCTCGTCCCCTACCTTGGTCCAGTGCCCTCCCCCCGCCTCTACCTCGTCCTCTAGCAATAGGGGGAGCAGCTCCTCCCTGGTCCGGAACATCTGCCGCGCGCATTTTCACCATTTGTGAGAGAGTACGAGAAGAAACTTAGTATACCATCAACTACACAATAGGAGATGAATAAAGAGTAGTTTTCTAACGCCCTATAGCCCCTCGAAGATAAGTACAGACGTCTCCACACCGATCGGCAAGACTCTATTATTCCTACCCATAATTTGTGAGACAAACGTGAACCTAGTGGTCTAATACCATGTTGTCACGATCCAATTCCATTTTAGGCCGTGATGGAGCCCATCACTTATTTCTAGACAAGCCAACAGTGAACAATCTAGTGATTTTCCATTTAATAAGTTTTTCCAAGTAAATAAATTTCCTTAATTTAATAGATTTGGTAAGAAACAAATTTAAATTGATAAAACGAAAGCAGCTAAACGCATTTATGACCATAGGAATAAAACCAAAATTACAATTCTACTAGTGTGTGTCAATATCTGGTGTCGCAAGTGTATGGTCTACTAGTAGAATATACAAAAGATTTCTACTCTACTGTCTGAAATACAATAGATAGAAAATAAATCAAAAGAGAGACTCCGACTGCTACTGAACGGCTCGGAAGGGCAGCTGTTGATACCCCATTTTCCCCTCATATTTTTCAAATATACATATATACTTTCAAAATAGTGCAATGCACCATCACTTGATTTATAGACATATACAAGCATTTTTCATAATTTTCTATAATTTTTAAAAGGTTTTAAACTAGTTTATTCCTGCATTTTTATTATATAAATACTCACAAATTATTTCACAATGATTTTATCATTTAATTTCACCATTTAAACCCATATTAGGTTTCAAATATTTTTTAATATATTTTTTATAATTATATTTGTATTTTTTAGGCTAAAATTGCACACTTGCAATAATAGCCTATAAGCACTTATAACTACTTTATTTATGCCAAAATAATCCCTTTTTTAAAACTTTTATAGTGTTAAATAACTATTTTTATTTGTTTTATGCACAAATGACATTTTATTATTTATTTATCATTATTTATATAAATCATTTATTAAGTAAATTTGGATATTTAAATAACACCCCATTTTTAAGCTTATTTTCGGACCAACCCCTAGCCCAATAACCTAAAATACACTAGTCCAACACTCCAGCCCAAACCAAATGAACCCTAACCCAATAACCCAATAGGTAACCCGTTTAATTAACCCGCCCCAACCTCTCTTTAAAATCCTGGCAGTAGATCAACGACCCACAACTCACCTAACCCTTTTAATTATACCCAAACCCCCTTAACCCTAAACCATTCTCTACCACCTGCCGCCCTTAAAATCTCTCAAACTCTCTCTTCTTCTCCTCTTCTGAAATTCTAGCGCCGTCACTCATTTTCTCTCTGATTCCAACCTAGAAATGGAATCAATCATCGATTCCCTTACCTTATCGACCATTTTTCATTACTGGTTATCCGTTTGTGGTGTTACACAATCGTTTGCCTAACATGGCAAGCAGATCTCTCTTATTTTGAACCAATCTGGTTCAGATCTTTGACTCTTTCCATCTATGTTCATTCTCATATCTTTATGGTATGAATCTCTGAGGTTCTTCACGATTCTTTACTTACCCTAAAACTAGGGTTAAGATCTTTCCAGATCTAATATGGTTTTCTATTCTTTAAATGTTTTTCCTTTAATATTTTCATATATCTATCTCTGTTCATCTTTATTATAATTTCTGACTGATTTTACTTACCCTAAAATTTAGGGTTTTTGATTCTTCAAAATCGAACCAAATCTGGTTCAAACCTTAATTATTTCCTTCTATATGTCTTTGTGCATCTTTATTATAGTTCTTTTATGAATTTCTGCTGATCTTCTACTTAATGTTTCTGTCTATCTGTCTCTGTGCATCTTTATTGTAACTCTTTCTGTTAATTGTTGACTAATTTTACTTACCCTAAAAATTAGGGGTTTTTGATTCTTCAAATCTGTTTGATTCTCTAGTTACTTTGTTAAAGTCTCTGTCTATATGCTTATACGCGTATCTTTATCTGTTACTTCTGTCGGTTTGTATGTTTTACCTAAAATAGGGTTTCGAGTTTTCTTTCCTTAATTAACTGTTAGATGCTTTACTTTCTAGTACCCTGATTGGTTTGTTACCATATTTGTGTGTTCTAATTCAGTGCTATTTAAACCCCTCCCCCATTCCCCTTTAAACAGACTTTAGAATTCGAACATTCTCATTAACCTAAACAACTATATACTGTTATTCTTCTGCTTTGATTCCTGGCCGGCTGGAAGCCAAGGACAGAAATATTCTATCGTTTACTTCTATTGGTGATCATTGCTGCATTGTTAAATTCCTTTCTGGTTCATCTGGACTGGTAAGTTGTTGAACCGTTTCTGCTTTAGTACTTGTTTAATATGTTGCTTTTATTAGACTAGTTGCTTTCAGTATTTTAGACATATTCATCTCAGTAAATTAGTTAATGAAATCTGCTTCACTTTGTGTGATTTAAGACAATCTTTTAGTATTAAGCATGTTTTGATACCTTTCCTTAAAACTAGTTCACCATGTATATCTCAACAGACTCATTAACTTGTTATTAAATTTGTTATCATGTGACTTATCTGATTGTGTGCTCACTATGTATAACCTCTTTATTAATTCCTACTAGTAATTAATATTTTCATGACTCGTTATTGATCAATGGACTTCTTTTCTATGACTTATCCTAATCTGAATTCTTTACTATCTTTTGTGAAGCATGTTCATGCACTGATCCTTATCAGTTTATGACTTTGTTAACTTCCAAACGTGTTAGTTTCGAGTCTACTTAGTTTAAAAAATGTTTGTTTCTGTTCTACGTGTGATTCTATCCCTAAGTGTACTTCCCAATCCTGTCCTGCACTCTTTTGAATTCTAACTCTTTGCTTCCTGAAAGCCAAAATAATCTAAGCACTGTCCCCTGGCCTTCCTGGTGTGAGTACTGCTCAGTGTTCATATGAGACCCCGTGAACTATGACATACCAGGATTTGGTCCATAGTTTTCCTTGAATTGGTTCTGATCTTTCTCCTCTAGTGCGAGCACTGCCCGAGTTCGTGAAGCCCTTGAGAAATCTGACACACTAGGGAATTGGTCTTGGTATGAAACAGAGGTGAATCAGTCACTATTGAGCTCTATGAACACTAGTTTTTTGGAGATATTATGGATCGAAGGGCCTGGCCTGTCCAGATGTATTTGGGCATGTTGCAGGCTTCCTATAGTCTATATATTTTGTAATTTATTCGATTCTGGTATGTAATAATTATTTGTAAATACAATTGGGGGTGATAATAAAATTGGGAAATGAGCTTATTTGATATCCTGTATGAAAAGGTTAGATAACATGCCTATAGGTCTTTTGCTATTATATGTTAGATAACATGCCTATATGTCTTCTGCTATTATATGTTAGATAAGATGCCCATAGATTTTTCTGCTATTATATGTTACATAACATGCCTATAGGTTTTGCTTTACGCCCAGAAATTGTTTGCTAAAAACTTGCCTAAATGATTATGTTTGCCATCGCATGTTAGATAACCTGCCTATAGGGATTTTGTTCTGGCCCAAATAAATTCTATGAATATACTCTCTACTTTGCTTCGCATGATTAGATACCATGCCTATAGGAAATATAATAATCAAGCTTACATTACGACATATTTGTATCTGTTTCTGTAGAAATCATGGCTATAGGTTTAAGTTAATTATCACACTCGCCTAGCTAATATGCATGTCTATAATGGCAGTTTCAAAAGTAGAATACACGCTCATAGGGATAACCATCATTTGTGCCAATACTAAAACTGAAATCTCCATAACTAGAAAGCATGCCTATAGGAGTAACTAAATAATTCTGAGCATTTCTGTTGTCAACTGTCGAGTAAGTCACATAGATAACCAGCCTATATGTTCAAACGCTTTCAATTGAAATCAATAGGCAATTACAGAATCACCTAGGAATTACTGTCAGCACGTTTACATTACAGAATCACCTAGGAATTACTTTTTCATAAACTGTCAGCATGTTTAAAATCTAGAATTACATAGAAATTATGTCTATAGGATCCAATAGCCTTAACTGTTAAAACTGTCAATATGTCAATGTGTTCGCGTGCATCTGCAGCCTTATGTGTGGGGTCTAAATTGAGCCTTTATCTGCTCCTGTATGAAAAGTCCAATATGTTTTGTATTTCGTTTAGTTTTACAATTTTGAGCAACCTAAGTTGAGTGTAGAACCATCCAAATATAGAGGTCCCAATGCCTCCAGAACCATAGGTAAGGGACGGGTAGTGCACGCATAAGACACGAGTAAGAATTGATTAGAGCGCTTTAGGTAAAAACTCAAAGATAGTAATCAGGTAGCAGGAGATGATAGCCTGTGCCCGCTGAATAATATGAGTTACACCCCTGTCTTGGGGAAGTTACGAAGTATTATTTATGTTGCACGGGGTGATCCTATAGGCTAAAAAATTTAGGACCCCCATCCCTATTAAATAGTTTCTTCGCTTTCTTAGACTAATTCACATAAGTTAAGTTTGGCGGGGACCACCGTTATGGACCTAAAAAAAGGGGGCGCGACAGTAGCTCACCATGTAGTCTAGAACCAGAAGTCAAACGTGGGCGCAAGACTGATAACCAGATGTACCTGCCTCATATCCTGCACATCAAGTGCAGAAGTGTAGCGTGAGTACATAAACAATATGTAACCCAATAAGTATCTAGTCTAACATCGAAGAAGTAGTGATGAGGGGTCGACCTCGACACTTACTATGGGCCAAAAATATAATATAGTGAGGTTCTAACTAAACAAGATATATAAAATGATAATAGAACTCAGAGCAGGAAAATAGGTAATTAATCCTTTTATTTCAAGTAGGAACCAAGTCATTTCTGTCATCTAATCCTTTCACCTCTCAAGCCCATGAAAACAATATTAAATATAAAAGGGGTTCCAATATTCTTTACGCACGAATTATGCCGAGGACGTATGTCCCGAACCAAATATACATATACATATAATGTGCACTACCAAGGGTCGAATGGCCCGAACCATAAATACATCAAATATCATGCCGAGGCGAACGACCCTCTCCCATGAGAGTAGTGGAAACTTTCCCCGCTCGCGGAATATACTTGAGAAGCGGTTGAACATAGATTCTTTCCAAGTTATCATAATAACCCTCAATTAAATGCAACTAGTAACTTTACAATTATTGAAATACTCAACCTCAACTTTATTCTAGGCAATTTAGTAAGCATAAATAAACAACGGTATCAACAAGGCATGGTGTGAGCCTAAGTCTACCCGGACATAAGCATGAATAGTAGCTACACACGGACTCTCGTCACCTCGTGCGTACATATCTCACACAAATAGAAGTACATATTGATTAAGTTCATAAATGGGGATTAATTCCCTCTTACAAGGTTAGAAAAGAGACTTAACTTGTCTCAAAGCCTACTTTACAATCCAAGATTGCGCTAAAACCCTCAATTTGGTGCCAAACGACTCGAAACTAGTCAAATTAGGCTCAAAAGTTCATGTACTAACTATTAAAGTGATTATCCAACCCCAATTGAAGATTTCCCAAAATTTGCCCCGGGGCCCACGTGCCAGGATTCCGGAAAATTTCGAAGAAAATTGTTACCATAACCTCATGAAGTCAAATATATGTTTTTCATCAAATTTCATTATATTTTCGTGGTCAAACCCCATTTTTATCCAAAACCTATGTTTTCATCTAAACCCTTGACTTCACCAATTTTTTGCATGTTAATCTACCCATAATCTATGTATTGAACTCATGTTGTGTCGAAATTACTTACCTCAAAGTGCTAGGTGAAAACCCTCTTCCAAAAGCTCCAAAAATCACCTAAGAGATGAAAGAAAATGAGCTAAATGGTCTAAGTCCTGCATTTAATAAGATATGCACAGGTCTATGATGTCGCATTTGTGACACCTGGTTCGCAAATGCGAAGGTCGCAAATGCGAACCTGGGATCTCACTGCCAAGGTCGCAAATGCGATAAAGGGGTGGAAAATGTGGACTCTGCTGAGGTCGCAAATGCAATCAGAATGTCGCAATTGCGAACACTTCCCAGCTCAGGCTTCTTCGCAATTGCAAAGCCTTCCTTGCAAATGTGATGTTCGCAAATGCGAACTAATTCACACATTTGCGAGACCTGCAACAACTGCCAAGAAACACCAGAAAAATAAAGTGTTTCTCATCCTCACTAACATACGAAACTCACCCGAGCCCTCGGGGCTCCACACCAATCACCCACACAAGTCTAATAATATCATATAAACTCGCTCGAGTGATCAAAACACTAAAATAACGTCAAAACCACGAATTGGATGCCAAAACGCATGGATTGACTTATGAACTCAAAAACTTCTAAAAAGACTTTCACACGTCCGATTCCTATCAAATCAACTCAGAATGACGCCAAATCTTGTGTGCAAGTCTTAAATGACATTACAGAACTATTCCCAGTATCAAAATTCCATTTGGACGTCGATATCACCAAAACTTACTCCAAACCAAATTTAAAGAACTTCAAAAACCTTTAAAGAACCAACTTTCTATATTAGGTGTCGAAACCCTCCCGGGTCATCCAAAAATTGATCCGATCATACGCCCAAGTCCAAAATAATTATACAAACCTATTGGAACCGTGAAATCGCAATTCCGAGGTTGTTTACCTAAAATGTTGACTGAAACCAAACTTAGCCTGTTAAGGCCAACTTAAAGGAACCAACTTTTTCGATTTCAACCCGAACCTTCCAAATCTAAAGCTAACCATCCCCGCAAGTCATAAAACAGTAAAAGCACATACAGGAAGTCTTACTTAGAGGAACGAGATTCTAAAAAGCAAAACGACCGGTCGGGTCGTTACAATATGATTTACAAGGAAAGAGGAATTTAGGCTCACCTGGTCTAACTAGGGATAACTCTTCATATCTTTGGAGGGGTCAAAATAGAAAAAAAGGGTTAACAAAGAGAGCCTACAATCATTTTCAAACTCAATTATTACCTTTGATTTTTCTTAAAGTCACAACCAAGCCAAGCTCTAGACTCCGTAGGGCATGATTACTAAGCAAACATTCATCTCACCAAACCTATTCGGATTGACACTCGATTCAGGCTGCAGTTACCAATGGTCTTTCCGACTCACGAGGAAGGGAGCATGCATCCCACATGTTAAGCTCAGTTAATTTTGCCGACCTTAGGCAACTTTTCCAAAACTTATACAAAAGAAAGAAAATATACTCTAAAGTATTTGGTTCAAAATATTACGACCATGGTAAAGAACCAAGCAAGAAATCCATAGAAGTACAAATCAAGAAATTTTTTGAGAAAAGATAGAAATGAAATCTTTTTGGGATATTTAAAAAAGATCTTTTTTTTTCAATTGAAAATAAACTAGTTATAGCAGTCAAATTCACACTTAAATAGTGGCATGTCTGCATGACACAAAATTTAAAATGTAAAGGTGAAGGAAACTCCCGTAAGTGGGTCAATTCGTGTCTGAGACTGTGCCAAGGTCCACGTGACAGCACAACCAAGCGCACACAATCATGCCATGATCTTTCCCTTAGATTTTTTTTCCCCATTAGTGACTCCATTTGTGTACTCAATCTATCTACAAAAGTTCCCATTCCATTCATCTCCTGTTCCAACATATACATTTGCGCCTCCCATAAATTACCTGACAGTGCACCTGTAACATGCTCACACAGTTCACTAGCACCGACATTCTCCATGTGCACGTCCATGTGCCCAACAAGTCCGGAAAAATACCCACTCTCAACCTCCTCAATAATAACAGGCTCCTTCCCAATGATCACCTTATCGGCTCGAAGTTTCTTCTCGCACTTTACCTCTTCCATCCGTTACCTTATCTTTTGGTACTCTTGCCTCACGACACAAACATATGACTAAGGATGGGAAAAAGAAACCACAGCATTTCACCCATGAATGAATTTCCATCTCGTCCCGAATAACCTTGGTCGCATCAAAACCATGTCCATTGATCAAACACCATATAAGAGTTTTCTTAGGCCCATTTACCTATATCTTGTTCCCTGAAGGAATCAGTCAATTGTTGATGATGTGTATCCAACATTTCCCTTTGGTGGTCAGTTAATTAGTGTGGATTTGTGATACGGATCAACCACACCACTTCCTTCCCTGGTACACAGATAGTCTCGAAGAACATCGCCCATAAATATGGTTCTCTGTTATGCATCACGAAGAGGTTGTCTTTGAAAACTTGGTCAACATACTCTGGCAAGTTATATTCTAGTTGGATTGCTTCCTGCGAGAAGTCTACATTTTTCTTCCTCACAGTACAAACATAATTCTCACGCTCAAGGCAATTCGCATAGAACCTAATTCAAGGTGCACTTTAGGACACTCGTTAATGAGGGAACCTATGTCAATTCCTCGCCCTGGCACATGCTTCTTATCCGCGTTGCTATGGAAATGTTCTTGAGAATCCCAAGGGATTATGGAAGGGGGTGTAGTGGCGCTTATTATGGAAGTACCCACACCCTTTGATGTTGACATGCCCATTTTCCTCCTAGTGGAAGTGATCGGGGTCTTCCTTTTCTTTGAAGTGGCCATTTCACACCTAAATCCAAATAGATATCAATGATTGCACACACACTTATTCACAATGGGGCTGCTCAATTCACCTTATATAATATCATCAAATATGCATCCCAAATATCATTTCCATGTTACAAATCTCCTCTATTACAAGTTCAACACTCGAACTCAAGGTGAAATTTTCTCCGGTGACCAACTATTGGTTATAACATACATCAAAACACATAAAAACACCATTGAGGCATTAATTGAAACACATGTCATGAACCATTGCCTTTGTCCATCATAACTATGTTAATAACCCTAAATTTACTACAATAACAACCAATTGAAGGCTAAGACATACATACAAACTTCCACAATCCCTAATTGAAACATGTACTTCAAACATACAATGACAAATGGAGAGAAGAGTAACCATACCTGAGAGTCAGCAATGGTGGCGCAAAACCTTGACCAGGGGTGAAAAATAAAGGGTTTGAAAAAAGGGGGAAGATGGGGGGGGGGGGAGAATTTTAGAGAGGGTAATTGAAAAGAGGGGGAGTTGGTTAAGGTTGGGATGATATAGGGCATAGGGGTTAGGGTTGAGGGTGGTTTAATTTGGGTGGTTTTTGAAATAAAAAGAAGAGAGAATTGGCTAAATAATAAAAGAGGAGAGAAACTTACCTAGGAGCACAGTAGGGTGTGCAGTTGGCTTAGATCGTACGTTACCGCGCACCTATGCAAGAGGGATTGTACTTTGTTCGCGCTCAGTACTACTCGTGCGCGTCCGTGGACATTCAAGTCTCTCAACTATCGATTTTGCATGCTTAGGTGCACGATAGCGGACATACATGTAACGACCCGACCTTTTATTTTGTGTATTAGAGCTCTATTTTCCTTTCTATATGTGTATTTGTGGTTATGTTACTTGCGGGGACAGTTGGTTTGGTTTCAGGGAGGTTTTAGATTAATTTAGAACACTTAGTTCCTAGTTTGGAAGTTTAAGTTAGAAGTGTTGACCAAGTTTTACTTTTGTGAAAATAACTCTAAAATGGTATTTTAGGAGTTCCAATAGGTTTGTATGGATATTTTGGATTTAGGCGTATGCACGATATTAAATTCGGAAGTTCCTAGGATGAATTGGCTCTTTTTGCCGAAAGTTGACAATTTAAAGGTTTAAAATTTAAGTTTGACTATGAGTTGATTTTGGGGCTATCGGATTTGGATTTTTAATTTTTGGACTTGGACTAGGTTTGTTTCGTCATTTAAAACTTGTGTGCAAAGTTTGGTTTCGTTCCGGATTAGTTTGGTAGGAATCAGACTCTTGGTTTCATTATGATTTTGATGCATTTTTGTGTTCGATTCATGGTTCCAGACATTATTGTGGATTTTTAATGTGGAGCCTCAGGGGCTCGGGTGAGTTTTTGACGTGTTTTAGAGTGTTTTGCATTGACTAAATATTACTGGGTTTTGGGAAGTTGCTTTTTATATCCAGGATTATATGTATTATTGTATATAGCAGTTTTTGTGAAATTTAAAGTTGTTATAGACTGATTAATATAGTTATGTGATAGGCTTACTTAGTCTTAGAGACTAGGTTCCATCACGACCCTATGGTGGAGATTTGGGTTGTGACAAGTTGGTATCAGAGCCTTAAGTTCATAAGTTTTACGAGTCATAAACAAGTTTAGTAGAGTATTACAGATCGGTACAGAGACATATGTACTTACCTTCGAGAGGCTACAGAACTATTAGGAAATTTCACTTCTTTCATCCAATATCGTGCATATTTATTGATTTTAGAGTTTGAGCCTTGTCTTTATATTCTCTCACACTCTCTATCGAATTGGATAATCAAACACCCCTTCCCCATTCTAGAGCCGCGAGAGGCCGGCGCCGAGGAAGAGGCCGAGGAGGGGCACATACTACATCTAGAGAACCTGCTAACACAGTAGCGAAAGAGCCACTAGTAACTCTGATCGGGGAGCAGGCACCTGAGGGGCCCGTTGCTACCCCTGGACTCCAGGAGAACTTGACACACTTTCTGAGCATGTTTGGGACTTTGGCTCAGGCAGGATTGATTCCAATCACACTAGATACTTCACAGGCTGGGGGACGATCCCAGACTCCCGCTATCCGTACACTAGAGTAGCCGACTGATGCTTATTAGACACAGGGTGTTGTGTCAATATAGACAATAGTCACAATTCAGCCCGAAGTAGGGCTAGTTGTGTTGGCTGAGGGGTAGAGGAGTCTGGAGAGGTTTTGGAAGTTCTATCCTCCTCAGTTCAGTGAGGGGCTTTTGAGGAGGCACACGACTTCTTGGATCATTGTCACCGCATTCTGCATAACATGGGTGTAGTGGAGCCTAGCTGGCACATCACCAATCACTTAGTCCCAATTCTTTGATCTTTTCTTGAGGGAGTTTATTCCACAAACATGCATGAATGAGCTGCACCATGAGTTTGAGCAGTTGAGCCATGGGGCATGATTGTGTGCGAGTATGCTATGAAACACACAGTTATCTCGTCATGCACCTGCTTTGGTTTCCAAAGATAGAGAGAGGGTCTGTAGATTTATTGAGGGAATCGTTTATAGCCTTAGACTTGGGATGGAATGGGAGTTGGAGACTAAGACATCATTCCACTGGGTTGGAGCGTATCCGCGTTCTAGAGAGGGAGGATAGGGAGGCTAAGAAGCCACGTGGATCTGGAGGATCTATTGGTCCCTATTTTTGGAGTAAGGCGCGTCATGGTAGATGTTTCGTCGGCCGACCAGTTTAGTCTTCACTTCAGGTTTCACGTGGTGCTCCAGTTTCCTTTGGGTCCCAAAGCACTCGTACCAGACAGTCATCTTTTAATGCACCTTCGGCACAGGGCCCGTCTGCTGCTAGCTCCGAAAATGGCGCTAGACGAGGCCACTTCGTTTCTTTTTGTCCAAGTCACTTCTTTTTTTGTCCAAGTTTCTTTTCTTTTTGTCTAACTCACTTCCTTTTTCTCTCTATGATTTTCGGAAATATCCCCATTCATAGGTCCGAGATCTACATCTATGAATTGAAAGGTCTGAATGACAACTCTGCAATCAGTTGTTAGAATCAATAGGTCTTTAAATTGTTCATTTGAATAAATTGAGACCCTTCTTATTGGACGATCATGATACTTCCCAAAAATCAAAATAGTAGTCACTCTAGTTGTCCCGAATAGTTCCTGTAGCCACGTCAGTAGAAAGGTTGATTTGAGTGTAAGGATATTTTACATATGGTGAGAGATTGACCTAGACTCCGGGCGGGTGTACCTCGGCAAGGTGCTCAGGCTATGGTTCCCGCTGTAGTTGCTACACCACCTGCACAACTAGCTAGAGGTGGAGGAAATACAGTTAGAGGTCATCCTAGAAGAGGAGGCCATGCCCATTGTTATACTGTTCCTGGTAGGTCCGAGGTAATTGCATCAGATGCCATCATTACATGTATTGTTCTGGTCTATCATAGGGATGCATCAGTTTTATTTGATCCATGTTCTACTTATTTGTATGTGTCATCCTATTTTGCTGCATATTGGGATATGTCTCATGATGCTTTCGATACTCCTGTTTATGTATCTACACCCATTGGGAATTCTATTGTGGTGGAACATGTCTATGTTCTTGCTTGGTCACCATTAGGGGCTATGAAACTAGGGTTGACCTTCTATAACTTAATATGATGGATTTTGATGTGATTCTGGGCATAGATTGGTTGTCACCATATCACTTTATTCTTGATTGCCACTCTAAGACCGTGATGTTGGGGTTGTCAAGGTTGGAGTGGAGAGGTTCCTTTGGTCATGTTCCTAGTAGGGTGGTGTTTTTTCTGGAGGCTCAACAAATGATTGAGAAGGGTTGCTTGGCGTACTTAGGCTTCGTGAGGGATGTTAGTGCTGATACTCCTATAGTTGAGTCAATTTTGGAAGTGAGAAAGTTTGCAGATGTGATTTCACAGACATACCAGGCATGCCACCCGATAGGGATCTTGATTTTGGTATTGATTTAGTGTGGGATACTCAGCCCGTCTCTATTCCACCATATCACATTGCACCAGCAGAGTTGAAAGAATTGAAGGAACAATTACATGAATTTCTTGGTAAGGGTTTCATCAGGCCTAATGTATCACCTTGGGATGCATCAATACTATTTGTGAAGAAGAAAGATTGTTCTATGAGGATGTGCATTGACTACCGACAGTTGGACAAGATTACTATCAAGAACAAGTATCCACTACCACATATTAATGATTTATTTGATCAGATTCAGGGTGCTAAGGTATTCTCGAAGATTGACTTGAGATCGGGGTACCATCAGTTGAAGATCCGTGCTTAAGATATTCCTAAGACGACTTTCAGGACCCGTTATGAGCATTATGAGTTCTTGGTGATGTCTTTTGGGATAACCAATGCCCAAGTAGCTTTAATGTAATTGATGAACAACATGTTTTAATAGTATATGGATTCCTTCATCATTGTGTATATTGATGATATATTTGTGTATTCTCGCAACCGAGAGGAGCATGAGCAGCACTTGAGGATCATGCTCTAGACTTTGACGGAGAAGAGGCTGTATGCAAAATTCTCCAAGTGTGAGTTTTGGTTAGACTCAGTGGTATTCTTGGATCACGTGGTGTCCAGTGAGGGGATCAAGGTGGATTCAAAGAAGATTGAGGCAATTCAGAGTTGGCCTAGACCTTCTACCACTACTGAGATTCGGAGTTTTCTAGGTTTGGCTGGGTATTATCGCTGCTTTGTGGAGGGTTTTTCATCCATAGCAGCCCTTTTGACTAAATTGACGTAGAAGGGTTCCCTATTCAGGTGGTCTGGTCCAGTTCTAATTTTGCCTTCAACATCAGGTTATTATACAGTATGTTGTGATGCTTCACGAGTTGGGATTGGATGTGTGTTGACGCAGGATGGTAGAGTGATTGCTTATGCTTCATGCCAGTTGAATCCCCATGAGAAGAACTACCAGTAAATGAATTTGAGTTAGCAACAATTATTCACATGCTCAATATTTGGAGGCACTAACTTTATGGCGTGTCTTGTGAGGTGTTGATGTCACGAAAATTCACACCACTAATTGGGATTGTGAAGCGGGATGAAATTATAATTACCCAACTTGAGTCGGGGTCGATTCCTCAGAGAGCTTATATTGGATTAGGTATATACTCGGACTAGGCATATGACGTGCCTAAAATGCACTTCCACATACTTGGTTGTTTTTGATCTACTTCTAATTTATGCTAATGTTTGAAAGTATAAAGCTATAGAACGATATTTTGTTGTTGTTATTTTTCAAGTTTATAAAAATTCTAGGGCCGTGACTTCCACCTAGGTGTTTACCAGACGGGTTGTGGGCTTTAGGGCATGTTTTGTTGGTCGGGGGTGTAATATAGCAATCAACACGCAATTACGGACTCGATACCTCTCGGTAGTTAGAGTGATTTTGCCCAATTTGTCTTTCTCAGGTCCAAATGGGTAATTTACAAAATCTTTGATATATGCTCAAGTTGGGTCTTACTATCTCTAGATTTAACCCTTTGATTGGGGCTAACAATTTCTTGAGTTCACCCAATTTCTTGTTAGCCGTGTTTTCCTAGACTTAGTCTCTCTTTCTCAAGTAGAGACTAAGTCAATTAGGCATGAATCAATGTTTGAAACCATTAATTCCAAAATTAAACAAGAACTAGGCTAAATATCATACACCCAGCCTTAAACAAGCCCTAAATCACACACCCATTAGGTACCAACACTAGGGTTGGGTCACAACCCTAGTTAGATATTTAGCACTCAATTAAATGATTCGTGAAAGATTCGCTTATTACTCTCAAAAGAATGTCACAAGTACGGCTCTTAAGTACCATATGCTTGCCCCTCATGTAGATCATCACTAATATAAACTTACTCGACTTGAAATCACGTAGGGATTTTTCGGCATGCAATGAAGGCTTTTGGACTAAGGTGGGAAATGTTGGAACATAACGGGTTCATCTTTCCTTAAGCACTCCATTTTCTCTTTTTTGCTCATGCTTTGCCGACTCTTTGAGTCATTTTCTTTTTCCTTAGGGAAACTAGAGAGACTTGACATCACTCTTTCTTGTTCATGATATTCATTTTCTCCTTCTTTGTTTTCTCCATGCTTTGTACTTTTGCTTTCTTTTGAATCCCTTAAACCCTTCACATTATTCACTTTCTTTTTGTGTTTTTCTTTTGTTATTTCTTCTTTTTATCTACCTTTCCTTTTCTTCATTTATTTTCTCTTCTTGTGCCTTGATACCACTTTCAAACTCCTCGTGTCTCCCCCAAACTTATGTTTTTTCCATTTGTTTCTCAATAGTGCTAAAGAAAGCTCGGGTGCCAAGAGAGGGTCACTACAAAATGAGTAAATGTTTGTAACATGTTTATCGAATGAAAAAGGCTTTAGGATCAAACAGTTTGACTAGGGATAACACCATTGGTAGGCCATGGAAATTTTCAAAACATGTCAAGGAGAACCTACAATCACTTCTCAAGCCAAGAAAAACATAGGATTTCGCCTAGAAACACATTTGGGGCAACTTCTAGACCATTTGCATGAGTACTTGGACTTGTAACAAAATATCTCACCTCTCACACAACCGGATTTTAAAATAGAATAGAGTCGAGGGCCCACAAAAACCGCATTCAAGATTGAAAATCGCTAATGGTTGAACCAAACCACTCGATGATTGCCTACGTCAACACAAGAGTCACAAGGTAACTAACTAGAGGCATTTCTTTAAAAAAAAGCTTGTCTTTAACCATAAGCATGTATTTAAGTGTGTTTGTACCAAGTGAAGCATGCTTGACCCTTTTTATTCATCAATACTATTGTTTTTACTTAAACATAAAAAACAGACTCAATCCCTTAAGAAGGGTATCACGTCATCCATCATTAGGAAGAGCCACCCGGGTCACAGAAAACCCACCTTTGGAAAGAACTGTGGCATTAAGGAAATCAAAGGCTTATTGCTCACTCAACCATAAAAAGAAGCTACCAAATCAAAAAAAAAGAAGCTATTAAAGTAAATAAGAAGCTAGACTACTAAGAAAACAAAATAAAGAAGCTATGAAATAAACTATTGAAAGTAAGACAAATGAATATACAAAACGAAGGGAATAGAATATATACATCAAAAGAGAGGGATGCATATATACATAATGAAAGAGAAAAGAAAGATAAATGAAAAAGAGTGTTAAAGTTATTACATGCCAATGTCATCAAATCAAACCAACCAAAATAGACCACCCCCTGAATAAAAATAAACCATTGTCCTTAATGCTTAACAAAAATTAGAATAAGGAAGGGTAGAGAGTAAAGAGAACTCCCCATGTGGTCTTATTGTGCTTGGCATCATCACCACCCTCGGGCTCCTCCAACTGGATCTCATCATCCTCTACTCGGGGAGTAACGATGTTGGTGAACATCTGAAGCACCTCCTCAGTAGTATGGGCAGCAAGGTCTGGCTCGTCAGACTGGCCAACTGGTGCCTCTGCTGATGGTGTTGCTGGTACTGATGGATCTATCTCCATCAGTAAGTCAAATGGTAAATCACCAGCGACTACAATCTTTGTCACCTCCTTTCTCAATCTCTCCACTGATTTCTTCGAGGCCTGGGATTTCCTCATCTTCTTCACCTGCTTTCCCAACTCCTCAATAGCTCCCCCATGTGCCACCAGTGTATCCATAATGGTCTTCTTATTATCCAGGATCTTTTTCAATATTTCCTCCACTGGCAGAGGAACCTGTGGTACTGCTGGGGTAAAAGAATGTGGTGCAACAACACTGGATATGTCAGACAACTTTGAAGTAGCTGTCTGCAGCCAGTTGCTGAGACTCGCTAATGTCTGGGAGACTCGCAGCACAGTGAGTGGATATATGGATGAGGCAAGCACTGGTACTGATGTTGATGGTCTAGAAGATGAAGGTGGTGGTATGTCAGTTGTCTCGGTGGAAGGACCGGCTGCTGTGGAAGGCACGGGAGTTGTAGATGGATCAATAACAGAATCTGTAACCACCACCGATGGCTCATCAAACTGGCCAACGGTGACAATTGCCTTACCCTTGAACTTTGGGTTTCCCAGACCTTGCAAGGAGTACCATGAGAAGGGATTCTTGGCTTGCACTTTTGTATCAAAACTCCTTGACTCCACCTTTAAATCCGTGAGATATTCTGTGAGGGTGTTAGGATATGGGTAAGAGCTTTCACCTTTTCGGACAACCATTGACATGTTGTCTGACATGATGGAACCCACATTGATTAGGTACCCGGCCATGATAGATGCCACCAAAACTTCTCGGGGAATAGGAAGATTGTTCTCACTCTGGCTTGGGTCAATACGGCTGCACACAAAAGTTTGCCACCCTTTTGCTTCAAAATTGATGGTGGCCCGTGTAATAGAAACCCCCGCTCTGATCCATGGTAGTGGTGGTCCTGGAGCTTCCAACATCTCTGCTAGCCAAGGGCGAGTTGCATCACCCATAGCGAGCTTCTCCATGTACTGGATTGCCTCTACCTCCCCGAATCCCAGGTAAGTGTTCAGAGTGCTAGGGTTGAATCTGACTTTCAATTTCTCACTTTGGTCACTTTAGTACCCTTGTTGATGTGTGACACATTGAAATAAAACTCCCGTACCATGTGATCTTTGGCATCCATAACACTCTAGGGGAACCACATCTACCCCTTGCGCTCCCTGAACTGCTTAAGGACATTTGGATTTTATTCATCCAAATCCTTCAATAAGAATTGTCGCTCAAGTGTGAGCGATCTCGAGGGCCACACTCTCTAAACTTTGTGAAGGAAGTCAAACTCACAAACCTATCTTCCCATGCTTCTTTCTACTTCGACCTCTCTAGGACGCCCACTCTAGTGTTACCTCCCCTACCATCATCAGGAACATCATCATCATCTAGTGCAACTGGTGCAGAGGGAGTGTGTGTAGAGGAGGGTTCTGAACCCTAGCTACCGGCATCAGAACCCTTAGAAGAACTTATTGTGGTGGAGGGTTCGTTGCGGAGTTGGTATCGCCCCAAAAATTGTTATGGCTGGGACTGGGACTAAGTTTGTTCCTCCCTTGAATGACCCTCAGAGTCTTCCCAAGGCGGGATGTAAGAACTGGATTCTGAGGGCTCTCTTGCCCTACCTCTCCCTGTGGTTTTCTTTTTGGCTAAAGCTTTATTTTGCACCCCCAAAGTTTGAGTACCCTTTCCTCGGCCTCGGGAGGGTTCACCCCTCCCTTTGGATGTATCACCCCTTCCTCGTGATCGAACAATTGTTTGCAAAAAAAGGCACATACGTCAGTTAGAGTTCAGAAGCATTATTAACAGTTGTAGCAAAACAGTGCATAGAAGAGACAATGCGGCCCAAGACTGCCTTGTGCGGACCGTAAAATTTTGAAGTGTGGTCACACAACTGAAGTGCGTACCGCACAATTTTGCGTGCGACCGCACACAACCAAGACCAGACTACTGGTTCTCCAAAGTTTCAAAATGCGGTCACACACATTTTTATGTGGATCACATAATTTTCTGCAGATCACATAATTTTGAGTGAGGTCCGCACATTACAAGCAGACTGTGTTGCCCTAACATAAGATCTGCGTATCACACAATTTCATGTGCGGCTGCACAATTTAAAAGCATACGACATTCACTTAGGTTTTGCAAATTTTTCACACTTAAGACATGGTATTGGCAAATTAATCATGAAACATGGTTTACCCAGCCGCCAATGAGTGCATATGATATTCCCCACTACAATTAAGCACACATGAAGAACATTTGACATTTTAGGCATAAAAATAACTATACTACTTAAGAACAAAAACTAAGAAAAATTGAAAATATCTAAACATGAATTTGAACATACTAGTGATGAAGAGTGCAGGGAAGAATCTAGACCGATGAAATGCAGGTGGAATGTGAAGAAATCTGTGTTTGTACTGTTCTTGCTTAGGTCTCAAGATCTTAGAGTGTAAAGTTGTGAATAGTGTTATAAGGACCTATTTATAGGGTTTACCGAATTCGGTCAAAAATGAAGTTGCGTGCGGCCGCACAATTTTGAGTGCGGCCGCACGATTTTGAGAGTGGAACGCGCTCTTTACCTAAACCTTGCTGAAGTTCTGCGGTCCGCACAAAAGTGAGTGCGACTGCAAAAACTTGTGCGGTCCGTGCAATTTTGTGTGTGGTCGCAGAATGGCCTTTTCTCTGCAATTCAAAAATTCAGAGAGTTTTACATTTTGGTCTCCAGTTGTACTACCACACAAAGAATTTTGTTGCCACAGATTCCTCTCTACAGTTGCATTTACTATTGTGCGGTCCGTACTTTTTCAACACTTGGCAAATTTTTTCAAGCACAGTACCTGCAATGCACACTCATTTCTGGAATTCACTTCAAAAACAGTTAGCTTAATACAAAACCTATCCAAAAAAAGAAGAAAATGAAAACTGAAAAGAAACATGGGTTGCCTCCCAAGAAATGCTTGATTTAACGTCGCGGCATGATGCAGATTACCATGAATCACATGAAATGAATTAACGCCACTATGTGGCCATATTCAAATTTTCCAAGATAATGCTTCATCCGGTGACCATTGACTCTAAACACTTCATCATTTTTATTCTTCAAGTATAATGCACCAAATGGTGTCACATTCACAACCTCAAACGGACCACTCCACTTAGACTTCAATTTTCCCGGAAACATCCGTAACCGAGAGTTGAACAATAACTCAATATCAACTTCTCTGAACTTCTTATTCCGGATGTACTTTTCATGGAGGTACTTCATCTTGTCCTTATGTAAGGACGAACTTGTATATGCATGGTACGAAATTCATCAAGCTCATTCAATGGTGCCACCCTTAAGTTGGCGGTGACATCCTATTCAATATTAAGCGTCTTCAATGCCCACATAGCCTTGTGCTCAAGTTCCAATGGAAGGTGACAAGCTTTCCCGAACACTAACCAGAATGGAGACATACAAATCAGTGTTTTGTACGCCGTCATATAATCCCAAAGAGCATCATTAAGTTTCTTTGAGCAATCCGTCCGGTTGGCATTCACTGTCTTTGAAAAAATACTCTTGATCTCCCGGTTTGAGACTTCCACTTGCCCGCTTGCTTGAGGGTGATAGGGGTCGAGACTATGTGAGTGACACCATACTTGGTGAGTAAGGTATCAAAAGCTTTGTTGGAAAAGGGCGATCCACCATCCCTAATAATGTCCCTTGGAGTACCGAATCTTGTGAAGACGTTCTTTTTAAAGAATGCCACCACACTTCGAGCTCCATTGTTGGGTAAAGCAACGACTTCAACCCATTTTGGCACATAGCCCGCAGTTACCAAAATGTAAGTGTTCCCACAAGAGCTCACGAACGGACCCAAGAAATCAATGCTCCACACATCAAAAATGGCAATTTCCAAGATGGTGGTTATGGGCATCTCATTTTTCTTAGAAATCCCACCGGCCCTTTGACATTCATCACAACCCTTAACTAGATCACTAGCGTCCCGTAGAGAGTAGGCCAATAGAATCCACAACTTGACTTTTGTTGTCGTTCTAGCTCCACCATGGTGACCACGATATGGTGAAGAGTGGAAAGCCTCAAGAATTTCCACTTTTTCTTCCTTCGGCACATAACGTCCAATCACACCATCAATACAAATTCGGAAGAGATACGACTCATCCCAATAATAGTCAAGGAAATCCCGTTTGAGCTTCATCACTTGGTTTGAAGAGAACGCATTCGGTAAAAGTCCACTCACGAGATAATTTTCTAAGACGGTGAACCATGGCATCCCGGTCATTGAAATGGCTAGAAGTTGCTCGTCAGGGAAGGAATCATTTATCTCAAGGCCGCCATGTGGACTCCCCTCCTCCTCCAAACGATACAATTGGTCCGCCACTTGATTTTCACTACCCTTGCGGTCTTGAATCTCTAGATCAAACTCTTGTAATAGAATCACCCACCGCATTAACCTTGCCTTTGAATCCCTTTTGCTCATTAAGTACCGAAGCGCCGCATGATTGGTGTGGACAATCACCTTTGTACTCATCAAGTACGGGCGAAACTTCTCCATAGCATAGACAATATCAAGTAGCTCTTTTTCAGTCATTGTGTAGTTGACTTGGGCATCATTCATGGTCTTACTAGCATAGTAGACCGGATGGAAGATTTTGTTGATACGTTGCCCCAAAACTGCTTCGACCGCCATATCACTTGCATCACACATGAGCTTTAAAGGAAAGCTCCAATCCGGTGCGGTAATAATAGGAGTAGTAGTCAACTTGAACTTAAGCAATTCGAATGCCTTTATGCAATCCTCGCTGGAATGGAACTTGGCATCCTTTTCCAAAAAAGATTACACAAGGGGTTCACCACTTTGGAAAAATCCTTGATGAATCAGCGATAGAAACCAGTATGACCCAAGAAGCTCCTCACTCTCTTCACGGATGTAAGGGGTGGGAGTTTAAAGGTCACCTCTATTTTGGCCTTGTCGACCTCAATACCATGCTTTGAAATTTTATGGCCGAGGAAAATGCCTTCCTCGACCATAAAGTGACATTTCTCCCAATTCATAACCAAGTTTGTCTCCTCACATATTTCCAATACCTTATCCATGTTTTTCAAGAAATCATCAAAAGACTTTCCGACCACGTAAAGTCATCTATGAAGACCTCAAGAAAATCCTCCACCATGGGGGTGAAGATAGCCATCATACACCGTTAAAAAGTCGCTGGTGCATTACATAACCCAAATGGCATCTACGAGAAAGTGAAAGTACCATAGGGACATGTGCAAGTAGTATTCTCTTGGTCCTCCGGAGCAATAAGAATTTGATTGTAGCCAGAATATCCATCAAGGAAACAATAGAAAGCACGATCGGCCAACCTATCAAGCATTTGATCAAGGAATGGAAGTGGGAAATGATCCTTCCTTGTGACTTTGTTGAGCTTGCGATAGTCCATGCACACTCTCCATCCGGTCACCGTTCTTGTAGGAATAAACTCGTTCTTGTCATTGCTAACCACAGTCATGCCCCCTTTCTTTGGGACACATTACATCGGAGAGGTCCACGAGCTATCAGAAATGGGGTAAACAACCTCGGCATCAAACCATTTTATGATCTCCTTCATCACCACCTCTTGCATTGATTCATTTAATCTTCTTTGATGTTCAATGGAGAGTTTGGAATCCTCCTCCAAAATAATCTTGTGCATGCAAAAGGCGAGGCTTATGCCCCGAATATCTGCTAATGTCCATCTGATAGCTTTCTTCCTCTTTTGTAGCACCTCCAAAGTAGAGTCTACATGCACGTTAGTCAAACAGGAGGAAAGAATAACCGA
Organism: Nicotiana paniculata; assembly: GCA_005239505.1. NCBI lineage: Eukaryota > Viridiplantae > Streptophyta > Magnoliopsida > Solanales > Solanaceae > Nicotiana > Nicotiana paniculata. The sequence continues at coordinate 171,612 of ML332898.1, forward strand.
TAAAGTAGAACATGTGCCAAGGAATTCATACCTGAGATGTGGAGGCAATGTCTTTAACTCCAAAGTGGGAGGCTCCTCGATTTAGGGCTTTGTTGGAGGATTCTTCCGGTTCTCAAGATCTAAGGACAATTTTAGGGGTTCACAAGTGTACGACCCCTTTCCTTGAAATTCATTCACACACTCCACATAGCCATCCTTCGCATCATCATCATGATTGAGCAATATGACTTCCAAAGTATCATCAACATTCATCATGGCACTAGCATCATCAAAAATCACCTCGGTCACTAAATCCACAAACGAACAAGCTTCATTGCTATTTGGTTGCCTCATAGCTTTTCACACATAGAAAACCACCTTTTCATCGCCCACCCGAAAGGTGCGCTCACCAACTTCCACATCAACAAGAGTCTTCCCCGTAGAAAGGAAAGGTCTACCCAAGATAATAGGCACCTCATAGTCCACTTCGCAATCAAGAATCACAAAGTCCATCGGGAGGATGAACTTATCAACAAGAACCAACACATCATCAATAATACCCAATGGTCTCTTCATAGTACGATCTACCATTTGTTAACTCATGTTTGTGGGTCTTGGTTTCCTAATTCCCTAAGTTTTGAACATCGAGTAGGACATCAAGTTGATACTCGCCCCTTGATCACAAAGAGCTTTGGCAAAGTCGGCGCTTCCAATAGTGCAAGGGATTGTGAAAGCGCCGGGATCTTCCAATTTCAAATCCATTGAGTGCACAATTACACTCACTTGATCTGTCGTCTTGACAGTCTCACAATTAATTGATATTTTATTTGTCACCAAATCCTTCATGAACTTTGCATAGCCGGGCATTTGTTTCGACGCCTCAATCAATGGCACATTAATGGATAAGCTCTTCATCGTGTCAATAAACTTCTTGAATTGGTTCTCACTATTTTGCTTGGCGAGCCTTTGAGGTTATGGAGGAGGAGGCCTTGGAATTGGTGCCTTCGCCTTTGGCACTACCGGTTCCGGCATGTCGATCACGTGTTTCCTAGACGGGTTCACTTCTTCTTGTATCTCCTCTACATTTTCATCTATATCAATTCTCACTTCGACATTAGCTTGAACCACATTGCTTGGAATATCATCTTCTTGAATCACTTCATAATCCTCCACAATTCTTCTTTGATTTGAGATGGTTGCCTCCGTACCATTTACACTCCATGTAGTTACGGCCATGGCATGTCTCGTGTTATTCCCACCCTTGGGTTCACCACCGTGTCACTAGGTAGTGCCCCCTTAGGATGAGTGTTTAAAGCTTGTGAGATTTTCCCTAATTGAACCTCCAAATTGCGGATGAAGTGTTGTGAGAGGCTAGTTGAGCATCGGAGTCGGCATTTTTCTCCATCATTTGTTTGAACATATTTTCAATTCGTCCCATCCCATTATTGGAAGAGCTATACCCATGAGACAGATAAAGAGGAGGTTTCTTGGTTGTTGATACATCGGGGGCCTTTGAAAGCCCGAACCTCAATTCCCTTGGTTATTATTCCAACCTCCTTGGTTGTTGCCTCCCCAATAACCTTTATTTTTGCCACTCCAATTGCTTTGATTGTTCCAATTACCCTGATTGTTGTTACCACCACTCCAATTACCTTGGTGGTTTTATTTGTTCCAATTTACTTGATTACCTTGAGAATGCCATTGTTGTTGATTTGGTCCGTGAGAATTGTTTCTTTTCCTTTGGTAGTTGTTCACATATTTTACTTCTTACTCTTGTTCATTGAATGAATCATCTTGGTCAAACTCACTATTATCTTGCACATATTGTTCCACACGATTTTGCACTTGTTGACCCTTTTGCCTTCTTTTGTTCACCATCATATTCACACCTTCCATTGCATTCACTTGCTTAGGACCTTGAACTTCTTGAAGTTGAGCTTTGGCTAATTGATTGATTGTGGTCGTCAACTCGGAAATTGCTTGCCCATGATCATGTAATTCCTTGTGTAGGTGAATCAAATTAGGGTCACCTTGGGGAACATTTTCTCTACTTTGCCATGCCGATGAAGTATCCTTCATTTCATCTAAAATCTCACAAGATTCGGCATATGGCATTGTCATGAAACTTCCACCGGCAAGTTGGTTGACCATACATTGGTTGGTAGTATTGATCCCTCTATAGAATGCTTGTTGAATCATAGCTTCAGCCATGTCATTGTTCGGGTACTCTTGCACCATAGTACGATACCTCTCCCAAATCTCGTGCAAAGGCTCATCGGGTACTTGCTTGAATGCTAGAATCTCATCACGAAGAGTAGCCATATGCCCATTAGAAAAGAACTTGGCAATGAATTTCTCCGCCAATTCATCCCATGTACGGATAAAATGGTTTGGCAATCTTTGTAACCAATCCAAGGCTTTCCCCCGTAGAGAGAAGGGAAATAGCCTCAACCTTAGAGCATCCTCAGAGATGTTGGTCTATTTACTCCCCCAGCAAGTGTCCACAAACCCCTTTAAGTGTTTGTATGCATTTTGACTCAGAGCCCCGATAAAGAATCCCCGTTGCTCTAGCAATGTGAGCATAAGATTTGTGATTTGGAAGTTGCCCGCCCTAATGTGGGGAGGGACTATGGCACTTGCGTATCCCTTTTTTGGCAACACCCGGTGTGGAGCCTCTCTTGGTGGAGGTGGGGGAGGGATGGGAACATTGTCTTGAGGCGGTCGGCCTCGCCTATTTGCTTGAGGTACAAGAGGAACCTAATCAACTTGGTCATCATCCACATCCTCCTCCATAGGCAAGTTTCCGAGAGGATCATTGTTGAGAGCCATTTTTTACCTACAATTGTTTCACAAGAAAAGTTAGTAACCTGGAAGGAAAAGAAAAGTCACACACAAAACCAAATATATAGCTAAATCCATTTTAGCTCCCCGGCAACGACGCCAAAAATTGATGTCTCCCAAATTCACACCACTAATTGGGATTGTGAAGCGGTCGATGCAATTATAATTACCCAACTTGAGTTGGGTCAATTCCTCAGAGAGCTTATATTGGATTAGGTATATACTTGGACTAGGCGTATGACGTGCCTAAAATGCACTTCCACATACTTGGTTGTTGTTTTTTATCTAATTCTAATTTCTGCTAATGTTTTTAAGTATAAAACTATAGAACAATATTTATTTTGTTTTTATTTTTAAATTTTATAAAAGTTCTAGGGCCGTGACTTCTACCTAGGTGTTTACCTAACGGGTTGTGGACTTTAGGGAAGGTTTCTTTGGTTGGGGTGTAATACATCAATCAAGACACAATTACCCACTCGATACCTCTAGGTAGTTAGAGTAGTTTTGCCCAATTTGACTTTCTCAAGTCCAAATGGTTAATTCACAAAACTGTTGAATGCTCAAGTAGGGTCTTACTATCTCTAGATTCAACCCTTTAATTGAGGCTATCAATTTCTTGAGTTCACCCTAATTTCTTGTTAGCCAAGTTTTTCTATACTTAATCTCTCTTTCTCAAGTAGAGACTAATTCAATTAGGCATGAATCAATGTTGCAACCATTAATTCCTAAATTAAAGCAAGAGCTAGGCTAAATATCATACACCCAACCTTAAACAAGCCCTAAATCACACACCTATTAGGTACCCACACTAGGGTTGGGTTACAACCCTAGCTAGAGATTTAGCTACTCATAGGCAAAAATGAAGAATATAAAGAAGAAAAGAATATTAAACTCATAATATATGATAAAGGGATGAAAATTCAATGTTAAAATGATAAACTAATACAATATTTCCCAAAGCAGTCAGTAAAAACGGCTATCTACTTTTCTGAAGTTCAAACTTGACCTAAATTTGACAAAAAGTAGTATTTATACACAGCTGAAATTTTCGAACAAAATTTCCCTTTCTGAGGTTCTGCGGCTGCAAAATTCTGTGTGCGATCCCCACTTTGAAGCTGGGCCTGGCAGGATGAACTTCTGCGGCCGCACAATCCTGAATTGCGGTGGCACTTCTTCAGGTTTTGTGGTCCACATATTTCTGTGGCCGCACAATAATAGTGCGGTCTGCACTTTTTCATGGACCTAGAACTCCATCTCTCTGAACCTCATTTTCTGCGGCCGAACAATAATTGTGCGGTCCACACTTTGCAAAGGAAATCTATCAGAGGTCCTTCATAGCCTGCGACCAGACTCAATATTGTGCGGTTTGCACTTTGCTCTTTTTGCTTGGTTTTAGTCCTTGTCCAAAAATACTCCTTCTTGAGTTGAATTTCATCGTTTTGGCTCATTTTCCAATACTCCTGCAAGTAAGCACATTATATCAGTTTTCGGGAATACCTTTAAGCATTTTGATCTAAAATGAAAGTAAAAGAGTGCAAATAAGCAGTCAAAATCCCTACTCATTAGGTGTTAACGGATCATCAGAGTCTCCAGCACTTATTCAAGTAGAAGGACCCAAATGTGAGGTAACAAAGGTAGTTGGAGCTAATAAGGACACTATTCTTTATCATCACGGGAAAGCCAATATGTTGGCATACGCTTTGAGTAGGAAGGGGTAGAGCATGGAGAATCTTGCTTTTATCCCAGCTGGGGAGAGACCGTTAGTTTTGGATGTTCAGGCTTTAGCCAACAGGTTCATGAGGCTTGATATATCAGAGCCTAGCAAGGTTCTTGCTTGTATTGTATCACGACCGTCCTTGTTGGAGCGCAGCAAGGAGCGTCAATATGATGATCCCCACTTTCTTGTCCTTAAGGATACGGTGCAACACTGTGATGCTAAAGAGGTGACTATTGGTGATGATAGGGTATTGAGGCTTCAAGGTCATATTTGTGTGCCCAATGTGGAGGGTTGTGGGAGCTGATTCTTGAGGAGGCCCATAATTCACGGCATTCCATTCATTCGGGTGCCGGGAAGATGTACCATTATTTGAAGCAGCACTATTGATGAAGAAGGATGAAGAAAGATATTGTAGAGTATGTGTCACGGTCTTTGAATTGTCTACATGCTAAGTATGAACATCAGAGATAAGGGGGTTACTCCCGAGGCTAGATATAACGGAGTGGAATTGTGAGCGTATCACCATGGATTTTGTAGTTGGGCTTCCATGTACCGTGAGGAGATTTGATGATGTGTGGGTTACTGTGGATAAAATGACCAAGTACGCACACTTCATTGCAGTCATGACCACTTACACTTTAGAGTAGCTGGCTCGGATTTATCTTAGAGAGATCATTCGCCTGCATGATGTGTCAATGTCTATTATATCGAATCGATGGACACAGTTCATATCATATTTTTTGAGAGTCGTGCAGCGTGAGCTTGGACCAGTAGTCAAGCTGAGTACGACATTTCATCCCCAGATGGATGGAAAGTCCTAGTGCACTCTTCAAATTTTAGAGGACATGTTACGAGCCTATGTCGATGATATTGGGGGTCAGTGGGATCAGTGTCTACCGCTAGCAGAGTTTCCCTATAATAACTACTAGTCGAGCAATATGAGAGGCGGTGTTGTTCACCGTTTAGTTGGTTTGAGAGTGCGGAGGCTAGGTTATTAGGCACTAAATTGGTTTGTGAGCTTTTGGAGAAGGTGAAATTGATTCAAGAGAGGCTACAACATAGTCCAGGCAAAGGAGTTATGTTGATAATATGGCCCATGATGTGGCATTCATGGTAGGTGAGAGGGTTCTTCTCAGAGTTTTACCCATGAAAGGTTTGATGAGATTCGGGAAGAAGGGCAAGTTGATACCTTGATATATTTTTCCTTATGAGGTTCTAGAAAGAGTTGGTGAGGTGTCCTACATACTTTCTTTGCCACCCAACTTATCGGGTGTTCATCTAGTGTTCCATGTCTCCATACTCTGGAAGTACTATGAAAATATGTCACATGTGTAAGATTTTAGCTTGGTGTAGCTGGACAAGGATTTTACTTATGTTGAGTAGCCAGTAGCTATTTTGGATAGGTAGGTTCGAATGTTAAGGTCAATGAATATTGCATTGCTGAAGGTCCAGTAGAGAGGTCAACCAGCCGAGGAGGCGACTTGGGAGACTGAGCATGATATGTGGAGCTGATATCCTCATCTTTTTGGCACTTCAAGTATTTCTCTATACTTATTGAGGATAAAAGTTTGTTTAAGAGGGGGAAAATGTAACGATCCTATAAGGACCCGCAAAATTCTTATCCAAAATTCAGGATTTTGTGGTGTCGAGATTCTTGCATTATTAAGCTCGCTGCGGTTCGGACTTTTTGTATTGAATAGTACCCTTCAGACTTAGAGGAAAATGTTACTCAGAATTCGGCATTTTTGCAGCCCAATATGCGGCCGCATAATCACTCTGCGGACCGCATAATAGCCGCAGAGTGAAGCAGGAAACCAGATGTTCCTTGTCCTATGTTACACCTTATGTTGCTTCGAGTTTCGGGATAGAACCAGAATCACTTCATGGGCTGTTCTCTGTATCTATTCCGGTTGGCGAGTCTATTACCACCGCACGAGTTTATAGGGATTGTGTTGCCACGGTGCGTGGTCTGGATACCATGGCTTATCTTATTGAACTAGGGATGAATGATTTTGATGTAATAATGGGGATGGACTGGCTTTATTCATGTTTTTCCAAAATCGGCTCCCGAACTAGAATTATGAGGCTTGAATTTCCTAGCGAGCCAACTGTTGAGTGGGAGGGAAATAATGTTATTCCAAAAGGTAGGTTTATTTCTTACCTTAAGTCCACGAAGATGATCAGGAAAGGGTGTATTTATCATTTGGTCCGAGTTACAGACACCACAGCCGAGGTGCCTACCCTTGAATCTATACCCATTGTGAATGAATTCCCCGATGTCTTTCCAGATGAGCTCCCTGGGATTCCTCCAGACAGGGAGATTGATTTTGAGATTGATGTGATGCCAGACATGCAACCTATATCCATTCTACCTTATAGAATGGCGCCAGCAAAATTAAAAGAACTAAAGGAAAAACTGAGGGATTTGCTGGAGAAATGCTTTATTCGACCGAGTGTGTCGCCTTGGGGCGCAACGATTCTCTTTGTCAGAAAGAAAGATGGATCGATGTGGATGTGTATTGACTACCGACAACTCAACAAAGTCACAATTAAAAACAAATACCCATTTCCTAGAATAGATGACTTATTTGATCAATTACAAGGTGCTAAGTTCTTCTCCAAAATTGATTTGTGGCCCGGGTACCATCAATTGAAGGTAAGGGAGTAGGATATTCCGAAAACAGCTTTCAGAACTCGGTATGGGCACTTTGAATTTTTGGTAATGTCCTTCGGGCTCACAAACTCACCGGCAACTTTCATGGATATTATGAATTGAGTCTTCAAGCCATTCCTTGACTCCTTTATAATAATATTCATTGACGACATCCTTGTATATTCATGAAGTAGAGAGGACCACGCCGACCACCTCAGGGCAGTTCTGCAAACTCTTCATCAACACCAATTGTATGCAAAGTTCTCGAAATGTGAATTTTGGCTTGAATCTATTACATTCCTGGGTCATGTCGTCTCCGGAGAGGGAATTAAGGTTGACGCTCAGAAGATTGCAGTGGTGAAGGATTGGCCTAGACCTATTACTCCAATAGATATTCGTAGTTTCTTAGGTTTGGCCGGGTATTATAGGAGGTTCGTGGAGGGGTTCTCCACTCTTTTCTCTCCATTGACAAAATTGATGCAGAAGGTGGTTAAGTTCCAATGGTCTGATGCTTGTGAATGGAGCTTCCAGAATTGAAATCGAGATTGACTTCGGCACCGGTATTGACCCTGCCAGAGGGTACAGAGGGGTTTGTGGTGTATTACGATGCTTCATGGGTCGGTCTTGTGTGTGTATTGATGCAACATGGTAAGGTTATATCTTATGCTTCAAGGCAACTTAAGAATCATGAAAAGAACTATCCAACTCATGACTTAGAGCTTGCGGCAATGGTTTTTGCATTAAAAATTTGGCATCATTATCTTTATGGAGTCCATATAGATGTATTCACGGACCACAAGAGCCTTCAATACATTTTCAAACAGACGGAATTAAACTTGAGGCAGAAAAGGGGCTTGAGTTGCTCAAAGATTATGACATCGACATTTTGTATCATCCGGGAAAAACTAATGTGGCAGCGGATGCTCTGTGTCGGAAATCTATGGGTAGTCTAGTTCACTTAGAGGCCTGTCAAAGGCCCTTGGCCCAGGAGGTTCACCGGTTTGCCAGTTTGGGAGTTCGTCTTGCGGACTCTAATGAAAGGGGAGTGATTGTGCGTAATAGGGCAGAATCATCACTTGTAGCATAAGTCAAAGAGAAACAATACAATGATCAAGTGTTGGTTCAGCTGAAGGAAGGGATTTATAAACATAAGACATGGCTTTTTCTCTTGGCATGAATGACGGCACATTACGATACCAAGGGCGGCTATGTGTTACAAACGTGGTAGAAGCTCATACCTCTAGATATTCCGTGCACCCAGGTTCTACGAAAATTTATCACGACCTCAAGGAGGTTTACTGGTGGAATGACAAGAAGGGGGTGTGGCGGACTTTGTGGCAAGATGTTCAAACTGTCAACAGGTAAAGGCCGAGCATCAAAGGCCCGGTGGGGTAGCTCAGAGTATAGAAATTCCAATGTGGAAGTGGGAAATGATCAATATGGATTTTGTGGTTGGGTTGTCGCACACTCTGCGTAAGTTTGACTCAATTTAGATGATCATGGATCGACTCACAAAATCAGCTCACTTCTTGCCGTTTAAATCCATTGACTCTGCGGCACAGTATGCTCAATTGTACATCAAGGAGATAGTCAGGCTTCACGGCACTCCAGTTTCCATCATTTCCGATCGAGGGACCCAATTCACAGCTAATTTCTGGAAGAAATTTCAGCAAGGTTTGGGTACGCAGGTAAATCTTAGCACGACTTTCCAACCTTAGATTGACGGGCAGGTAGAGCGTACTATTCGGACGCTCGAGGACATGTTGCATGCTTGTTTTCTTGACTTCAAGGGTGGTTGTGATGATCATTTGCTGCTCATAGAATTTGCTTATAACAACAGCTTCCATGTCAGTATTCAGATGGCGCCGTTTGAGGCCTTGTATGTTAGAACGTGTAGATCGTCGATTGGGTGGTTCGAGGTTCGAGAGGCTGAACTAATAGGACTATACCTTGTGCATCAATCTATGGAGAAGGTTAAATCATAAAATAACGGTTGAAAACTTCTCAGAGACGTCAAAAATCCTATTCGGATGTTCTTCGCAGAGACTTAGAGTTCAAGGAAGATGATTGGCTATTCTCGAAGTTATCTCCCATGAAGGGGATTATGCGGTTTGGAAAGAAAGAGGAAATTGAGTCCGAGGTATGTCGGGACATATAAAATCATTCAAAGGATAGGTCAGATAGCATACAAGCTTGAGCTGCCACCTGAGATGTCGTTAGTGCACCTAGTATTTCATGTGTCCATGTTGAAAAAGGTAGTTGGAGATCCGTCTGCCATTGTGCCAGTTGAGACTATTGAGGTTAATGAAGAGTTGTCATATGAAAAAATTCTAGTTACTATCCTTGATAGACAGGTCCAAAAGTTGAGAAGCAAAGAAATTGCATCCTTGAAGGTATTATGGCGAAACCAACAAGTCGAAGAAGCTACTTGGGAAGCCGAGAGTGAAATGAGAAAGAAGTACCCTCATTTGTTTGAATAGACATGTAATAGTTCTATGAAGTTATTTCCCCTAAATTTTTGTATCATTTGTTCAGCAAATGTAAAGACGTTATTTCCTAGTTATATGCCCTTGATGAGGCCTTGGTTGGTGTTGTTTTGTATCTTGTTGTGTTGTTTGATCATATAAATGTTGTTAAACTGTGTTTCAGGGGCTCTCTAGCAGGTGGACAGGCCTAATTACAAAGGAAACTCTGGCGAAATTTTCAAAAAATTAGGAAGTTAGGCAAATTTGGGGTTGTTGGCATATGGTATAACAGAACCTAAATGAACCTTGATCCTTATTCGAGGACGAATGATCTTAAGTGGGGGAGAATGTAAGGACCCGCAAAATTCTTATCCAAAACTCAGGATTTCGTGGTGCCGAGTTAGATTCCTGCGTTATTAAGCTCGCCGCGGTTCAGACTTTTTTGATTGAACAGTACCTTTTAGACTTAGATGAAAGTATTTCTCGGAATAGCGCATTTTTGCGGCCAGTATGCGGCTGCACAATCACTATGCGGACCGCATAATGACCGCAGAGTGAAGCAGGAAACTAGCCAAATTTGAGGCTAATTATGCGATCACATAATCGCTTTGTGGCCGCATATCGATCGCATATCTGCCTTGAACTTTTGCGGAGTGGAGTTCTCGGTGCATTATGCGACCGCAAGTAGGTATGCGGACCACATAGTGGTCGCATACACGGACAAAAAATTCAACTTCCTGGAGGCTATTTTGGCGGTCACTTTGCGAACCGCATATCTATTGTGCGGTCGCATACCTGTGACGGGGCATCCATTTTTCTTATTTTTAGACCCGACCCTATTCCGATAAAAACACATACCCCACATCATTTTGAGCCATTTTATGATATTATAGAGTGAGGAAAAAGGGTTCTTAGAAAGAGATATCATCCATCCACTAGTATTCATCATTCATACTAAATGCTTGAAGATTTTCAAGAAGGCCATAAGATTGAAGAATAGATTGAAGGTAAGGACCTATACCCTATCCTCCAAATTCAAAAGTCTAGTGAAAAGGGGAATAATTGGTGAAGTAAATATGGTGTGGGGGAGGTACGTTTCGTGCATGCATGTATTCCTAGAATACGAGGGGAGTTCGTAAACTAAGAATGGGTGGAAGAACGGTAGAATGATTAATAAAAGGCCTAAGAACAGTAATGCACACCTCGTGATTGGAAAAATTCCCTAATGAGATAGAATTACGACTATTCTCCTAATTTTGGGTTTGATTTTTCTATATTGTTATAGTAGATTGAAGTTTCTAAAAATTGGGATCCTCTAAAATCTCTAAAGAAAACTCAATTAAGGTATGTATGACTAACTCTCTTCTTCTTAGAATCGAGCTCCCGATGTCCGATTATTTGGTGTAAATTCCTGACCGGGTCGTACTTTAGTTTAATGTCTTAATATATTGAGTTGAAAGATTCATGTTCCATGATTGTTCTGAACATTTACCATGTCAACATGCTATTTAATAATGTTATTATGATTCCCCGAGCTCCCTCCCTTATGTGTGCAATGCCCTATGTGATAGTGTTTTTCGATATGAAGGAAAATGTTATTTGTACGAATAAGAAGGGAAAAAGACTTGAATTGTAAAATGTGTCCAAGTGCCATAAACTATGTAATAAAAGATGGGAAGGAAATGTGAACTGTATGAACAATTGAAAGTGGATATGTCCCAAGTGAGATGGCTTAGCCAATCGGGCCGAGATCAGACGCCATGATGTACACATGGTGGCATTTATACTGGATCATTGATTATCATTATGAATTTGGATATGTCTCACTTGGGATGTCTTAGCCGGTGGGGCCGAGACCGGACTTGCATAAAACCATGGTGGCATTATGAGCTGTGGCATTTGGCCGTAAGGATTATTATCCTAAAAAGATGTAAAGACTGAATTAGAAACTATGTGATCCTTACTTGGTGTGTCCTTGTATTTCTGTGAAGCATTATATGATTATTATGACTGCCTTCTCTTTATTTCGTTGTTCATTCTTCTAAGATTGGTGATTTCCTTACATACTAGTATTATTCGACAGTACTAACTTCCTTTTTCCCAAGGGCGCTACATCTTTGAATGGATGTAGGTGGTTCCATCGCAGATAGCGCTGATCGCCGATAGTGGTGCCCTCTCTTCTTCTCCTCACAGTAGTCTTAGTGAGCCCTGTTTCTTCCCGGGGTCATGTGTAGTATGCGTTGTTCTTCTTTTGTATAAGTCACCAAATTTTGAGGTATAACTGGGGCCTTGTTACCGGCATTGTCATGTTTGTCTTATGTATCCTTAGAGGCTCCGTAGACGTTTATGTGGGTCATGTATGGGTGTCGGGGTGGTCATCAGATCAAGTTGTATTTTGAAACTCTTTTTCCACTAAATTGTAAATTGTAAGTACTATTGGAACTTAATTGTGACACAATGTTATATAATGAAAAATGGACGGGCAATGGTTATGCATGTATATCCGGTCCATTACCTGTTTAACAAATGATAATGTGTTCCCTTTTTGAGTCTTAATGGGTCGGATTGGATAGGTCTAATAGGCTTTCTCGACCGGGTTCACTCGGTTGAGCGCCGGTAACGCTCTCCGAGGTTGGGGCGTGGCAAACTTGGTATCAGAGCCTAAGGTTAGTAGAGCCCTTCTTATCGGGTTCTTAGAAAGAGAGAGATCATCCATCCACTAGTATTCATCATTCATATTAAATTCTTGAAGATTTTAAAGAAGGCCATAAGATTGAAGAATAGATTGAAGGTAAGCACCTATACCCTATCCTCCAAATTCAAAAGTCTAGTGAAAAAGGGAATAATTGGTGAAGTAAATATGGTGTGGGGGAGGTAAGTTTCGTGCTTGCATTTATTCCTAGAATGGCAGGGGAGTTCGTAAACTAAGAATGGGTAGAAGAATGGTAGAATGATTATTAAAAGGCCAAAGAACAGTAACGCAAACCTAGTGATTGGCAAAATGACCTAATGAGCTAGAAATACAACTATTCTCCTAATTTTGGATTCGATTTTGCTATATTTTTAGAATAGATTGAAGATGCTAAAACCCAGTTCGTCTAAAAGCTCTAAAGAAAACTCAATTAAGTTATGTATGGCTAACTCTCTTCTTCTTAGAATCGAGCTCCTGATATCCGATTATTTGGTGTAAATTCCTGACCAGGTCGTACTTGAGTTGAATGTCTTACTATGTGGAGTTGAAAGCTTCATGTTCCATGATTGTTCTGAATGTTTACCATGTCAACATGCTATTTAAGAATATGATTATGATTCACCGAGCTCCCTCCCTTGTGTGTGCAATGCTACATGTGATGGTGATTTTCGATATGAAGGAAAATGTTATTTGAACGAATAAGAAGGGAAAAAGACTTGAATTGTAAAATGTGTCCAAGTGCCAAGAACTATGTAATAAAATATGGGAAGGAAATGTGAACTGTATGAACAATTGAAAGTGGATATGTCCCAAGTGAGATGGCTTAGCCGATCGGGCCGAGATCGGACGCCATGCTGTACACATGGTGGCATTTATACTGGATCATTGATTATCATTATGAATTTGTATATGTCTCACTTGGGATGGCTTAGCTGGTCGGGCCGAGACTGGACTTCGTGTAAAAACACGGTGGCATTATGAGTTGTGGCATTTGGCCGTAAGGATTATTAACCTAAAAAGATGTAAAGACTGAATTGGAAACTATGTGATCCTTACTTGGTGTGTCATTGTATTTCCATGAAGCATTATATGATTATTATTACTGTCTTCTCTTTATTTCGTTGTTCATTCTTATAAGAATGGTGTTTTCCTTACATACTGGTACTATTCGACAGTACTAACTTCCTTTTTGCCAAGGGAGCTACATCTTTGAATGGATGTAGGTGGTTCCATCGCAGATAGCATTGATCGCCGATAGTGGTGCCCGCTCTCCTTCTCCTAACAACAGTCTTGGTGAGCCCTGTTTCTTTTCGGGGTCATGTGTAGTATACGTTGTTCTTCTTTTGTATAAGTCACTACATTTTGAGGTATATCTGGGGCCTTGTTACTGGCATTGTCATGTTTGTCTTATGTATCCTTAGAGGCTCCGTAGACGTTTATGTGGGTCATGTATGGGTGTCGGGGTGGTCATCAGATCAAGTTGTATTTTGAAACTCTTTTTCAACTAAATTGTAAATTGTAAGTACTATTGGAACTTAATTGTGACACAATGTTATATAATGAAAAATGGACGGGCAATGGTTATGCATGTATATCCGGTCCCTTCCCTGTTTAACAAATGATAATGGGTTTCCCATTTTGAGTCTTAATGGGTCGGATTGGATAGGTCTAATAGGCTTTCTCGACCGGGTTCACTTGGTTGAGCGCCGGTCACGCTCCCTGAATTTGGGGCGTGACATATACGGCGGATTTTTTAATGTATTTGAGACTTTGTTTTACCTTTTGAAACTTGTCGTATATGTATTTGTAGTTATGTGACTTGAAGGGATGATTGCGTTGGTTTGGGGTAGGTTTTCGATTAATTGGAATACTTCGTTCCTAGTTTGGAAGTTTAAGTTGGAAGTGTTGACCAAGTATGATTTTTGTGAAAATGACCCTGGAATGGTATTTTGATGGTTTCAATAGGTTCGTTGATGATTTTGGACTTAAACATACGCCCAGAATTGAATTTGGAGGTTCCTAGGATGAATTGGCTCTTTTACCAATAGTTAGCAATTTAAAGGTTTAAGATTTTCTAAGTTTGACCATGAGTTGACTTTGTGGCTATTGGGTTCAGATTTTCAGTTTCGGGAAGTGGAATAGGTCCATTTTTTCAATTAAAACTTGTGTGCAATGTTTGGTGTCATTTTGAGTTGGTTTGGTAGGAATCAGATGACTCTATTTTGATTTTGGAAGTTCTTGAGTTTCATTGTGATTTCGATGCGTATTGGTGTTCGATTCGTGGTTTCAGAAGTTATTTTAGTGTTTGAGCTAGCGAGCAAGCTTGTATAATATTTTTAAGCTTGTGTGAAAGTTTGGTTTGGAGCCCCAGGGGCCCGGGTGAGTTTCTGACATATTTCAGAGTGTTTTGAATTAAGGTTCAATTTGTTAGTGTTGCTGGTCTCGAAAATGTGAGAACTAGTTTGCATTTGTGAGGTAAAGGTCGCAATTGCATTAGTTTGCTGGGGTGGAAGGCTTCGCATTTGTGAAGACAGCCTCGCAATTGCGATGGGGGGAACTGGGCAGGGGTGATCGTATTTGCGACAAGAGCTAAATTCACAAATGCGGGGTTTTGGTTGCATTTGTGATATTTTCTTGGGGCAGATAGGGTTCTCTTTTGCGCTCCCTAGGCCGCATTTGCAGAGGTCGCATTTGCAAACCTCTAGTCGCAAGTGCGGCATCGACAACTAGGTTATTAAATGGGATTTCAAGACCCGTCTTATTTTATCATATTTTGAGCCCTAGATTCGGTGGGAGGCGATTTTTGGAGGGAATGTTTACACATAGCTATTGGGTAAAGTATTTTCACTTAATTTTGATATTATAACTTGATGTCATATGAATTTTAACATCAAAATCATGAAAATTTTTGAAGGGAAATTTTAGGTTTGTTTACTATTTTTATAAATAAAAATTTGAGATTTGAGAGTCAATTTGGACTCGGTTTTGAAAATCAATAACATATTTGGATTCGTGGGGTTATGAATAGTCGAGATCTACTCCTTGACTCGAATTTTGACAAGGCGAGCTCGGGGTTGACTTTTGTTGACTTTTGTGGAATTGGGTAAATATTTAACCATTATTAATTAAAATTAATTTCTTTTGCATTGTTTGATATTATTGAGTCATGTTTTGGCTAGGTTTGAGGCGGACAGAGATGAATTTTAAAGGAAAAGTATTTTTAGAGTATTGATTTGGCTTAATTGAGGTACGTATCTTGCCTAACCTTGTGTGGAGGAATTACCCCTTAGGATTTGATTTAAATTGCATAATTGTGTTATGTGAAACACCGTGTACACGAGGTAACGAGTGCATGCACGGAAGTATGTATGGATTATGATCTGGTTTGACCCGAGGTTGCTCTTATTACCTTGTTTTGATTGGGAGATTCTCTGTGATACGTGTATTCACTTTGGATGATTATTTAAGTATACTTTTTATGCTAGTAGTCGTGTTTTAGGATTTTATTTCCTAAATTGACCAAGTTTGGTGTTTCTGAGATTGTTGCTAAATTGGGTTAATTGAACTCATGCTTATACGTTGAACACCCATCGCATCTCTTTATTAATATGTCCTTGTGCACTATGTTGGCAGATTGTGAGTTTATGTTTGACGACCATTGTTGGCATGTTATGTTATTATGGTTATGGCTTATGTGGACGTGTTGGACAGATTGCGTGGGTGTTGGCACGAGGTCTTTGTGCTATTGTTATTATTGATATTGCACATGTGGCGAGACAAGATGAGATAAATTGTTATTATGCGTGTGGCGAGACAAGGTTGATATTTATTTTATTTTAGCACACCCGGTGAGATAAGGATGGTATTGTGGTGTTGTTGTACGTGATGGTTTTGGGAGTTATTGTTGCTGAGATTGTGTGATATTTTGGATGTCATTTCTGATATTATTGTTATGATGGGACGAAAGTAACATGTTAATCTTGTACTCGTTTTCATTAAAACTTGAGGTGTCGTATTTCCATAAATTGTGGAGTTTCGTTTGCCGTGCTATTTCATATGCCTTTTCTTCTATTTGATGGATTATTGATATTACTTTCCATTTCATATTCCATTGCAAGTTATTGATTTAATGAACATGTTATTGACTAGTGAGTATCATGACTTGAATCTCGTCTCTACTCTACCGAGGTTAGTCTTGATACTTATTACGTACTGATAGTTGTGTAATCATACTAAGGTTTTGCATATATTTGTGCAGATCCAGGTAGTTCAGATCGAGCATTAGGAGGTGCTAGAGTTTGTCGGAGGGCTCAACGTATCCTTGTTGTCCCGTTAAGCCTTAGAGTCATCTTCTTTACTTTCCTTACTATTGTTTAAATTTTCCTAGCAGTGTTGTACTTCTCGAGACTTGTTATTACTCCATGTAGATCTTATGACTCAGTATTACCAGGTTTTGGGAAGTCGCATATTATATCCATAATTGTACGTATTATTGTATTTAACAGTTTTTGTTAAATTTAAAGTTGTTATAGACGGATTGATCTTGTTATGTGATAGGCTTACTTAGTCTTAGAGACTAGGTGCCATCACAACCCTATGGTGGGAATTTGGGTCATGAAAATACAAGTGCGTAAAAGCTCACAGTTACCTCCTCAAATTGCCCATCCATTTGCCTATATGTCCCTGCAACTTTAGTAACTCGATTATACAATTAATCTCTACTCCTCGCAAAAGAAAATAAAATCAACCTAACATTACACTACAAATAAAAACTTGAAAAGGGATTAGAGGCAGTTCTAAGTTATAGTCGTCAGCTTGACTCAATCGGCACACCCATTCGATTATGATGCTACAGGATTGCGTAGTAATTCCTCCAACAAAATAAGGTTTTAACCTATGTTTGTTCACCTTGAATATGTTCTATCCATGTTTTCAATCTCAATCACCTCACACGGCGATACATATTTTACCACATATGGTCCTGTCCATCTTGCCTTGAATTTTCCGGAAAATAATATGAGTCTAGTATTGTATAGCAAGTAGGAATGGGCGTTCGGGCAATTCAGATTGAATATAAAATTTTCAGTTTCGATATTCAATTTTTGGATTTAATAAATGACAATCCAAATTCAATATAAAAAAGCTCGGATTGGATCGAATTTTTTAAATTCAGTTTTGGATTAATCGGGTTTGATATTTCAGATTTTCGGTTATAAGCCTATAAGTTTAGATTTTTCTTCTTCTTAAAAAATGAGCATCTAAATAAAGTATTCATGTTAAGTTACCTAAAAAGATCCTCATTCTCACTGCTTCATCCAAATAACGTATTCAAGTAGTGAAATCATTATCAAGAAATACAATAAAGACATTAATAAGGCCGATAAGAAGTAGCAATAATAAAACTATGTTTAAATAGAAAATATTCTGCTGTAACTTAGTAATTAGTACTGAATATATGAGATAATATCTAATAGATAGGGTATTAGACTTATTGTTATTGGCATATGGATAATGGACAAAATATAAAGTTTAAAATTTTTGGATTTTCGGATATCCAAAAATTAGAAGCATCAAATCTAATATCGTATCTGAAATCCAAATTATTAAAAATTAAATCTGAAATCCAATCTGTAATCCGAAAATCCAAACCAAAAAATCCAAAAAATTTGATTCAATTTGGATTTTGGGTTTGCCCAAATTATGCCCATCCCTAATAGCAGGACCTTTTCCCCTTCATGAAATTCTTTTGGATTAATCAAAGGATCATTCCATTTCTTCATATATTCCTTAAGAACTCGTGCATTTTTATATGCATCTGATCTGAATTCGTCCAGCTCATTCATCTGCGACAATAACTGCTCTTATGCAATACTTAGATCAAGATTAAGAAATTTAATTTCCTAGTACGCCTTATGCTTTATCTCCATAGGTAGATGACATGATTTCACATATACTAGCTTGAAGGGTGAAGTACCTATGGTTGTTTTGAACGCTGCTCTATACACCCATCAAGCTTCATCTAACTTTACTGACCAATCCTTACTTGCAACACTAACCATTTTCCAAGAATTTATTTGAGTACACAGTTAGCTACTTCCACCTGCCCACTGGTCTGGCCATAGTATAGGGTTCTTGTTTTATGAGTCACCCCTACTTAGAAAGCAATACTGCAAACTATTTATTGAAAAAGTAATGACCCATTTTCACTAATGATGACTCGAGGTGTCCCAAATCGGGTAAATATATTCTTTCACAAGAATTCACACACCACATTAGCATCATTCGTCCTAATAGAGATTGTTTCAACCCATTTAGAGACATAGTCAATGGCTACTTAGATGGGAAGGAACCCATAAAGTAAATTCCCCAAACGTCAAAGACTTCACATACCAGAATAGAGTTCAGAGGCATCTCGCCCCTCTTGCTAATGTTACCTGTACTCTGGCACTTATTACATGCAACTACATATGCCTTCGCGTCTTTGTACAAGGATGGCAAGTAGAACTTAGCTTCCATGACTTTTGTTGTTGTTGTCATAGTTCCTCCATAATGCCCTCCAACTGCTCCGCCATGATAATGGGACATTATGTTCTCTATTTTCCCTTTCGATACAAATCTCCGAATCATGCCATCTGCATACAATTTAAACAAAATATGGTAATTCTAAAAATATCTTCTTACCTCGCTTTGCAGCTTCCTCTTCTGGTCATAGGACAAATCATGAGGGAGCCACCCACTAGCCAAGAAGTTATCAATATCAACATACCATGGTGGTCTTTCTGAGACTGCTGCGATGGAAAAAATATGCTCATTTGGGAACTCTTCCCTTATTTTCTCAGTTTCGAAGGGTGGTCTTTCCAGTCGAGACAGATGATCAACCACTTGGTTTTTCGTGCCCTTTCTATCTTTGATCTCGAGATCGAACTCTTGTAACAGTAACACCCACCGTATCAAACACCATTTCAACTCCTTCTTACTTACAAAATACTCCAATGCTAAGTGGTTAGTATGCACCAATACCATGCTTCCCACTAGGTATTATTAAACTTGTCAAAATCAAAGACCACTGCAAAGAATGTTTTTTTCTATGGTAGCATATTTTGCCTGAGAATCATTCAAAGTTTGGCTCGCGTGGTAAATGGTCCTGAAAAATCTTGTCTCTTCTTTGTCCTAAAACTACCTCTACTGCTACATCACTAGCATCGCACATGATTTTAAAAGGCTCGTTCTCACTAATTTTTCCTTAATCAGCTCAAATGCTCTAAGGCACTCTACACTAAACACAAACTTCACATCTTTGGCCGTAATGCAGGTAAGGGCTTGGTAGTGCTGGAAATTTTTTTGATGAACCTCCTATAAAACCCAACGTACCCCAAAAAAATTCTAATACTCTTCACTTAAGTTGGTGGTGAGAGTTTAGCAATCATATCTATTTTAGCTCTGTCGACTTCGATACCTTCTGCTATCACCTTGTGACCTAGAACATTCCCCTCTTTCACCATGAAGTGTTACTTTTTCCAGCTGAGTACTAGGTGAGTGTCTTCAACGTTTCAACACAAGCTCCAAATTCCTTATGCAGTTGTCAAAGTCCTCACGAAACAAATTGAAGTCATCCATGAATACCTCCAAGCATTTCCCATTAAAATCTAAAAAAATGGACATCATGAATCTTTAAAATGTAGCTGGTGTAGTGCAAATTCCGATAGGCATCCTTCGGTATGCAAGGATTCGTAACGGGAAGGTGAACGTGGTTTTCTCGATGTCCTCAGGAGCAATGGGGTATCTGATTGTACCCTGAGTAATCATCTAAAAATTAGTAGCATATGCGCCCGGCCTCCTTTTCAAGCATCTAATCAATATAATGCAGTGGAAAATGATCCTTTGTTGTTTCATTATTCAGTCTTCTGTAATCTATACAAATTCTCAATCCAGTGACGGTTTTGGTAGGAATTAATTCATTATCCTTGTTCTTCACTATCGTCATGCCCTCTTTTTTTGGTATAACCTATATTGGACTGATCCATATGCTATCGGAGATGGGAAATATTATACCAGCATCCAGCAATTTAAGTATCCTTTTTTACACCACTTCTTCCAGGTATTTATTTGACTTACATTGAGTCTGTATTACAGGCTTGCTACCTTCCTCCAACAAGATTTTGTGCATGCAGATGGCCGAGCTAATTCCCTAAATATAGGCTATGCTCTAACCGATTATTTTTTTATACTTCCGCAACAACTCAATGAACATGTGTTCTTGTTCACCTGTTAATTAAACAGAAATAATCACAGGAAAATTATTGGTCTCAAGGAAGGCATATTTTAAATGGGTTGGGAGTACTTTCAACTTCAGACTAGGCTTAGTCATTTATTTTTAATCTCCTCCTCATCTACCACTTAGTTTTTAGTATCCAGAGCCTCAACCTCTTTCTTGATGTCGGGGTCTTCATCTTCAACTGTACTTGATTGGGTATTGCACCTTTGTAATGGATAATCTAGCAGCTTATCAAGATATTTTTTCATCTAGTTCCCACACCACATCCAGTTTGAAACATGAGTAAGCAGACGACTTATCGCAAGGGTACTTTATCATTATTTTTATTTGAAAAATTACCTTTTTGTTTCCCACTCTTAGCATGAGTTACCCTCATACATGTAAAGGGTTAGGGGTGGGCATAAAATTCGAATAACCGAAAAACCAATCCAGACCGAATTAATTCGGTATTTCGGTATCGGTTAATTAGTACTAATTCAATATGAATTTTTCGGTATTTCCCGTACGGTCTTCCGTATTGAACTTTTGATACTTTGGTATACCTTAATACCGAAATATTTTAAGTAACTCTTCCACCACTTCCAAGCTCAAGTTCCCTGTCACGACCCAATTTCCCCTTTGTTGGGTATCGTGATGACACCTAGTCTTAGATTACTAGGTAAGCCTAGCATTTACTGAATAAATAAATAACATCTAAAAACTTTAGAAATAAAATTCTCTTAAAATTTACAATCTCCAAAATCGGTAGTACAAGTCATAAGCCTTTCTAGGAGAAGTTTTACATAATGAATACATCAATATCCTGGAATAGAAGAAATAATGGGAATAAGTGCATTGAGGGTGACTTCGAAGCCTGCGAGCGCCCGTCAGGTGTACCTTGAAGTCTCCAACCACACCAAGCATGAGTCTCAAAACCTACTCGATTCGAAGTACCTCGCACTGCACAAAAAAATGTGAAGAAGCATAGCATGACTACATCATGGTGGTACCAAAAAGTATCAAGCCTAACCTCGATAGAATAGTGACAAGGCCAGGTCAAGACACTCACTGAACATCTAAATTTGTGCAGGATATGAAAAAAAGCTAACAAGAAAGGAATATTAAATAAATATCAATAGAAACAGAAATCAGATTACAAACAGTAATAGCGATAAGGGAAATACGACTGGCAACGATAAATAACCAGGTAATTAGACAAAAACATAGTTGGGATACGGACAAGGGTAAATGTGCTCAAGTAGGAAAAACGATGTCAACCCAACCAATCAAATCGTTTCAAATACATGACTCCAATAATTCCAAATTCTCGTAATCTCATACCACATATCTCATCTTTCAAACCTTTAACACACACGGCACCTTGTGCCCACATCTTTCCTTCTCACCTTGCATGAAAAAATCTACGTGCTATTCAGTACATAATATCCGTGATAGATGCTAACTAGGATGTGCAAGAGAATTTATGTATATATGTCAAAAGGTAAAACTACAGTTTTTGAACAAGTATGAAATCAATGAGAAAATGAGCTTATTATGGAAATCATTTGGATAATGAAAATAACCTTTTTCAAATAAATACAATATAGAATCAGCTACTGAATTTAATATAGAATTTATTAAATTACAATACTGTAACAATTCCTTTTTAAGTAAAATAAAAACCTTAGAGAGGCCAGGGAGATTAAGTTGAGTAATCAATTGAAGTAAAATATGACAACCAGTAGAAATTTTAGGTATCGAAATAAACGACGGGTTTAACTTAAAAGTTACACAAGGCAGCATGATATTAATTCTTCTATTTAAAACTACTATATTACTAACAACTCAGCAGAACAGTAGGCAATAACCCAACATAATTAATTCACCAAGAAGATCAATTTACCAGAATAATAGTGTGAGGAAAAGAACCCAGGAAAAGATGGCAAGGCGATAATTCAACAACAATAACTCGACCCTCGGAAAAATAGTAAAGAACCGGGAATACAAAACACAAAATATTTTGCGGCGCACAACCCGATCCCACCATATAATATCAATATCATAATTCACCCTTAATCCACCATATCAATTCACCCTTATTTCACCTGTTGCAGCGTGCCACCCGATCCCACCGTACAATATCAATATCATGCCAATAAACAAAATATGTTACGGTGCGCAACCCGATCCTACCATATAATATCAATATCATAGTTCACCATTATATCCTCATAACAGACCACTCTTATTTCACCTATTAGGGCGTGCAACCTGATCCTATTGTATACTAGCAATATCACAATAAGTATCCTCCCTTATTTCAACTGTTGTGGCGTGCAACCCGATACCCCTTACAATAATTTAAATCAACAACAACAATTCAAGAACTCCATTTACAAGAAATTCTACAATCAAAGGTATTAGTACGTGATAACTAAGTACGCAATCACAAGAATTAGGATAGGTAGCAGATAAGTACAAGACATAGAAAAACGCAATAATTAAGAGGTAATAAGAAAATAAGGAAAGCAATAACTTCAACCACGGCATATAAGGCCAAATAACGAGTAAGAAGTACAGTAGGTGCAAACAGCGTCAAATAAGGCATGTAAGAGTAGACTAACAATGAGATACCACATGTTTTGATAATTCAATTAAAGGAATGGAAAGATACTAGACAATCTAAACCAGCCAAATACAACATATAGACTGTGTACCCACTCGTCACCTTGCGTACAAGACTTTCACATAACAAGATAGCACAATTTACTCAATTCCTAAGGGGTAGTTTCCCCCACACAAAGTTAGGCAAGACACTTACCTCAATTCGGCCAAATCAATATTTAAATTAGCTTTTCCTTCACACATTCACCTCCGCTCGGCTCAATCTAGCCAAAGACGACCTAAATACATCAAACAATGCAAGAGAATACATCTTCAATTAACAAACCTATGATCTTTATACAATTTGCAAAAAGTCAACAAAAGTCAACTCCCCGGGCCCGCACCTCGGAACCCGATAAAATTTACAAAACCCAAACACCCATTCCGATACGAGTTCAAGCATACAAAAATTATCAATTTCCGACATCAATTCGTCCTTCAAATCACCATTTTTCATTTTGAAAGATTTTTACAACTTTCCCCAAATTTTCCTTTAGATTCTCATGAATTTGATGTTAAATCTAATGTATATTCACAAAATATAATTGAAAGTTGATTAGAGTTATGTACCCAATGATTGTAGAGTAAATTCCCCTCTCAAAATCGCCCACTCTCAGACCTAGGGTTCAGAATATGACAAAATCAAGTTAAAACTCGGAATGCCCAGGATTTAGCAGGCAGCAAATGTCGCATTTGCGGCAGGGGGGTTTGCAAATGCGGCAAAACTCCACAAATACGACCCCTGACAGACCAGGTCTTCATCGCAAATGCGATACAGAGTTTGCAAATGCGCACCTCTTCAGGCTTTACAAAAGCGATAATTTCATGGCAAATGCCATCCAGTCCCCAACAGCCCAGGTTCGCAAATGCGACGGCTACCTCGCAAATACGGTAGTCGCATTTAGGACCAAAACATCGCAAATGCTATGAAACCAGAACAACACTCAGAACTCATAACAAAACACTCTGAAGCTAATCCGAAACTGACCCAAACCTTTGTGGCTCCAAACCAAACACCCTCACAAGTCTAAAAGCATAACACAAATTCGCTCGAATGATCGAAACATCAAAATAACCTCTAGGATCACGAATTGGACGCCAAAACACATGAAAATCTCAATGGAATTCAAGAACTTCTAGAATCGCAACTGAGTATCCGAACCATATCAAGTTAATTCCAAATGATACCAAATTTTTCTGGAAAGTTGCAAATGACAAAACGGACCTATTGCAAGTTCCGAAACCACAATCTTGACGCGATAGCCTTAAAGTCAAACCATGGTAAAATTTAGGAAAACTCTCATTAAATTATCAACTTTCGCCAAATGATGCCGAAACCTTTTAGAAACATCGAAATGAAATTTCGGGCATACGCCCAAGTCCAAAATCACCTTTCGGACCTACTAAAACTATCGAAACTCCGATTCGAGTTCAAATACTCAAAAGTCATATTTTGGTTGATTCCTTCAACTTCGAGCTTCTCAAATGAGAGTCACTCCTAAAATTCCTTTCCGAACCTCTCAAAACCCGAAACGATGATGCATGCAAGTCATGATACGCTGTGTGAAGCATCTCGTGAACTCAAATTCCAAGCCGTGCGCAATTTCTCAAAATGACCTGTCGGGTCGTTACATCCTTCCTCACTTAAACATACATTCATCATCGAACATGCCGGGAGTCATTTCAAAGGTATCAAATCACTGCATGATCTCACCATACATATACCCGGGGGTGATTACCCATCACTCAACCTACGTAATACTAACAACGCAACTCAACTGAAGACCTCACTTCATCTTTAGTCCATAACTTAAGACAGACCCCAACCCTCAACATCTGAAACTCATCATAGGATCCGAATCTCGCATCATCATGTTGTACAAACCTGAACAAGTTGAATCAAGCCACAATTTCAACCCAGGGGCACAATCACAAGATGTTCCACAGAAATCAAATGCCCGTAGTAATATCTTCTGACCATTATAGCTGCCCAATAACAATCTGGACGCCGGAAATACGCTTCACATTGAATAAATCCCTGTTCTGGACCTCCACAATGCTCACCAAGATACAAGAAACATGCAGAAACTCACAATCACCCATGAATCCAACAAGCCAAGAAGCTCTCCCGTTCCTCAAAAGCCATTGCCCAAATTTGAGCGGAAATATCATCATCATTCCAACCACTCCTCACCCTAAAATGATAGTGCGAATCTCAGGTCTAAGAACCTCTTCTCAGCCAATACCAGCAGCACAACTAACAACTCATCACAGAACCACACATATTCTCACATAACACGGTCTGTACACAAAACAGGCAATAACCCAGGCATGTAGCAAAATAAAAGGAAAGCAAGGTACGCGGATTATCTAACAAGTGCGACATATATAATGACAAAGTACAGTTTCATCAACTTATCCCATAGAGGGGGAAAAACATAATATGAACACAAGGAAAGGGTGCCCCACATAACATCCGTTGTGGCGTGCAGTCCGGCCCCAACTATCAACCCACATAGGGATACTCATCGAGACAAAGTGCTCGGGTTCACTGATCACATGAATGCTGATATCAAGCACAATAGAGTGCACAAGTATAACTGTGAAAAAGGAATAGAAACATAATAACATGGATGAAAACAAGCACAACTAAGGTGCAATGAGTAAATCAACATCACGAGGGCCATCTTGCCCACATCGCCATGAGGCCTGAACGGAATTATAACATGTGTGGCATACAACCTCACAGCCCATCACAACTTAAAGGAGTAGCACATAACATAGGCCATGGGCACAAATAATATCCCTTCTGACCGGTAACATAACCATGATATCAAATTCACAAGAGTACCCAAACCTGATTCGATATAAAGTACACATTCTCGTTGGGCTTTCAAGTAGCCCCCAAACTGTATCTGATCATTCCCAAATAGGTAAATATCCTTCCAAAAGTCCATAGCACTTACCGACAATTTATGCCATTAGTTATCCCATTCTCAACATTTCTTCACAATTCGCAAACAAGAAATAGCCCGCATATGAGGACATTCAGCCCCAAAACCTTAGGAATACCATAGTTTCCATACCCGGTCTCAACTATGCTACTTGAATGGCTGATACATCACTCACATCCCATCATCTTATTGAAGCACCCGAGTAAATTTTCTAGCTACGTAACAAAACCTGAACTTTAGAAGCATCAAAACCCCGTAATCACCATACCACTAGCCAAGCATCTGCAACCCATAACACAAGGTGCCTTCCTGAAATGCAAGTTTTTCACATATGATATCCAATAATGCCAGCATTCTATTAACATCTAATATCCATCCAGGAGAAAGCCATAATGTACAACATATTCCTTATGCCCATAGCAGACAACTGACTCAAGTCGTGGCCAAAATCATCGAGAACTCTCCAAGACCCGCCTACACGCAACTAAGCCATCAGGATCGCATCTCCCATAAATCAACCGAGTCACACAAACTATCCAACCCAAAAGTACTGCCATAGATGCTGCTAGACAATTCCCATGCAAAAAGGACCAATTACTTCCATTGTTATGCTTCCCCAACACCACGGAGCTGACCCATTTCTTCGAATAGTCCTCGTCTTTCCTCTGGGGTAACACTTCTCCCTGTCGATACACAATGATCCTAACTAAAACCCAGTGCAGAAAATCCTAGCACGAACCATACAATCCAGAAGCTCATAAACCACCGTATTTCCTCTAAAGCACCCCGTAATGTCGCAACCAAGATACCCTCACTGAATAGACCTCCTGGGAATCTGAATTTGTTTCTCCGACTTCCCTTGAATACTGAAATGCAGATCCATCAATGATGTACAAACACCACAAATCCCAACATCATCCCATGCAAGATCTCATATCTTAGTCATATGCAAAATTTGGGGACCTCCCAATACTGTAAATATATATATACACATCTCGGGCCCAAATTGATGTAAGACCTGACTCTACAATCTGAATGCCGCTAGTGGACTCCCCTACTTGGTGCGAAACCATAAAAAACAACATCTGATAATCCACAAAATTAACCTTCACAGCTCGTACAACACCAATCACAAAGTACTCCAAGTCATCTACTAAGCGCAAATCCATTCTCATGACAGTCAAGCTCGCTTCCTTCAGTGCCTTGAATGATAAAATGTACCTTCCCCTGGGTATAAATCCCATACGAACCACAGTCTCTAACACCACCAACTATCCTCAATCAACATTCCCCTCGTGACCCTGCCATAATCACGACCACTAGTCAACCAATTAAACCTTCCCAATCTCGTACTAATCAACCTGATGCCAAAACCCGTTGCACCCCCATGTGAACAACTGAAAAGTCTCTCAATACCTCTGAATTCTTAGTCTAGACGACACACTGAGACAATTTTTGAGCATCCCTAGCTCCCTCGTATCCCATCCACAGCATCACGAACAGTTGGCGCGTAGCTGATATCGAGTGCGCAATATGATCGAAGAGTGAAGGCAAAAGGGATATAAGATATATGCTTGGATCTGAATGAATGTCGCACGATAAAGAATGAAAGAGGTGAAATTTCTTAATAGTTTCCGTAGCCTCTCGAAGATAAGTACAGATGTCTCCATACCGATCCCCAAGACTCTACTAAACTTTCTTATGACTCGTAGAACCTATGAACCTAGAGCTCTCATACCAACTTGTCACGACCCAATTTCCCCTTCGTTGGGTATTCGTGATGGAACCTAGTTTTAGGGACTATGTAATACTAACATTTACTGAATAACAATAATAAATAACATCTAACAACTTTAGAAATAAAATTCTCTATAAAATTTACTATCCCCAAAATCGGTAGTACAAGTCATAAGCCTTTCTAGGAGAAGTTTTACATAATGACTATGTCACTGTCCCAAAATACAAGAAACAATTGGAATAAGTACATAAAGAGTGACTTCGGAGCCTGCGAACGCCCGACATGTGTACTTTGAAGTCTCCACCCTGACCAAGCATGATTCTCAAAACCTACTCGATCCAAAGTACCTGGCTCTGCACACAAAAAATGTGCAGAAGCGTAGCATGAGTACACCACGGTGGTACCCAGCAAGTATCAAGCCTAACCTCGGTAGAGTAGTGACGAGGCCAGGTCAAGACACTTACTGAACATCTAAACCTGTGCAAGATATGATATAAAGCAAACAAGAAAGGAATATTAAATAAATGCCAATAGCAACAAGAATCATATTACAAACAGTAATAACAATAAGGGAAATACGACTGGCAACGAGAAATAACCAGGTAATTAGACAACAACATAGTTGGGATACATACAAGGGTAAATGTTCTCAAGTAGGGAAAACAATGTCAAGCCAACTAATCAATTCGTTTCTAGTACACGACTCCAATAATTCCAAATTCTCGTAATCTCATACCACATATATCATCTTTCAAACCTTTAATACACACGGCACCTTGTACCCACATCTATCCATATCACCTTGCACGGCAAAATCCACGTGCTACGCAATACATAATATCCGTGACAAATGCTAATTAGGATGTTCAAGAGACTTTATGTATATATATCGAAAGGTAAAACTACAGTTTCTGAACCAAGTAGGAAATTTGAGAAAATGAGTTTATTATGGAACTCATTTGGGTAATGAAAATAACCTTTTTCAAATAAATACAACATCAGATCAGCTACTGAATTTAATATAGAATTTATTAAATTACAATATGATAACAATTCCTTTTTAAGTAAAATAAAATCCTCAGACATGCCAGGGAGATTAAGTTGAGAAATCAATTGAAATAAAATATGACAACTAGTAGAAATGGTAAATATCGAAATAAACGGCGGGTTTAACTTAAAAGTCTCACAAGGCAACATGATATTAATTTATTTATTTAAAATAACTATATTACTAACAACTCAGTAGAACAGGAGGAAATGACCCAACGTAATAATTCACCTAGAAAATCAATTTACTAGAATAATAGTATTAGGAAAAAGAACTCAGGAAAAGACAACAGGCGATAAGTCAACTACAATAACTCAACCCTGGGAAAACAGTAAAGAACCGGGAATACAAAACACAAAATATGTTGCGGCGCTCAACCCGATCCCACCATATAATATCAATATCATAATTCACCCTTATTCCACCATATCAATTCACCCTTATTTAACCTGTTACGGCGTTCAACCCGATCACACTATACAATATCAATATCATGCCAATAAACAAAACATGTTGCTGCGTGCAATCCGATCCCACCATATAATATCAATATCATTATTCACCCTTATTTCCTCAAAGCAGTCCGTCCTTATTTCACCTGTTAGGGCGTGCAACCTGTTCCCACCGCATAATAGCAATATCACAATATAAGTATCCTCCCTCATTTCACCACCTCCCTTATTTCACCTGTTGCAGTGTGCAACCCTATCCCCCTTACAATAATTTAAATCAACAACAACAATTCAATAACTCCATTTACAAGGATTTCAACAATCAAGGGTATCAGTACACAACAACAAAGGAACCACATAGAACCCGGAGGAACACAACACCTTTACAAAAATGACAGGGCTGATAAGGTATGTGAAAACTAAGTATGCAATCACAACAATTAGGACAGGTGGCAGATAAGTACAAGACATAGAAAAACTCAACAATTAAGGGGTAACAAGACAATAAGGAAGGCAATAACTTCAACTACGACATATAAGGCCAAATAACGAGTAATAAGTACATTAGGTGCTAACAACGTCAAAGAAGGCATGTAAAATAGACTAACAACGAGGTACCACATGTTACGGAAATTTAATTAAAGGCATGGAAAGACACTAGACAAACTAAACCAGTTAAATACCACACATAGACCGTGTACCCACTCGTCACGTTGTGTACACAACTTTCACATAACAAGATAGCACAATTTACTTAATTCCTAAGGGGTAGTTTTTCCCACACAAAGTTAGGCAAGACACTTATCTCAATTCGGCCAAATAAATAATCAAATTAGCTTTTCCTTTACACATTCATCTTCGCTCGGCTCAATCTAGTCAAAGACGACTTAAATACATCAAACAATGCAAGAGAAAACATCTTCAATTAACAAAGCTATGATCTTTATACAATTTACAAAAAGTCAAAAAAAGTCAACCTCTCGGGCCCGCACCTCGGAACACGATAAAATTTACAAAACCCGAACATCAATTCCGATACATTATCAACCGTACAAAAATTATCAATTTCCGACATCAATTCATCCTTCAAATCACCACTTTTCATTTTGAAAGATTTTTACAACTTTCCCCAGATTTTCCTTTAGATTCTCATGCATTTAATGTTAAATCTAATGTATATTCACAAAATATAATTGAAAGTTGATTAGACGTACTTACCTAATTATTGTAGATGAAATTCCTCTCTCAAAATCGCCCACTCTCGGACCTAGGGTTCAAAATATGACAAAATGAAGCTAAAACTCGGAATGCCCAGTATTTAGCAGGCAGCAGATGTCACATTTGCGACAAGGGGGTTCGCAAATGGGAACTCCGAAAATGCGGACAAAACATCGCAAATGTGACAGAACAGGCCTTCATCGCAAATGCGATACAGAGTTCACAAATGCGAAATTCTTCAGGCTTTGCTAAAGCGATAATTTCATGGCAAAAGCCATCCAGTCCCCAGCAGCCCAGGTTCGCAAATACGAAGGCTACCTCATAAGTGCGGTAGTCGCATTTGCGACCAAAACATCGCAAATGCGATGAAACTAGAACAACACTCAAAATTCTTAACAAAACACTATGAAGCTAATTTGAAGCTCACCCAAGCCCCCGAAACTCCAAACCAAACACCCACATAAGTCTAAAAGCATAACACGAATTCG
The DNA here is from genome assembly GCA_005239505.1 of Nicotiana paniculata. Taxonomy (NCBI): domain Eukaryota; kingdom Viridiplantae; phylum Streptophyta; class Magnoliopsida; order Solanales; family Solanaceae; genus Nicotiana; species Nicotiana paniculata. Next base: position 202,775 of record ML332898.1, read on the forward strand.
CTCAAGTGATTGAAATATCAAAATAACCTCTAGGATCACGAATCGGACGCCAAAACACATGAAAATCACAATGAACTTCAAGAACTTTTAGAATCGCAACCAAGCGTTCGAACCATATCAAATCAACACCAAATGATACCAAATTTTGCAGGCAAGTTCCAAATGACGAAATAGACCTATTCCAAGTCCGAAACCACATTCCGGATCCAATAGCCTTAAAGTCAAATCATGGTCAAACTTAGGAAAATTCTAAATCTTTAAATTGCCAACTTCCGCCAAATGATGCCGAAACCTTTTATAAACATACAAATGAAATTTTGGGCATACGCCAACTCCAAAATCACCGTCCCAACCTACCGAAATCATCGAAACTATGATCCGAGTTCAAATACTCAAAAGTCAAACCTTGGTCAATTCCTTCAACTTCGATCTTCTCAAATGAGAGTTACTCCTAAAACTCCTTTCCGAAACTCTCAAAAATCCGAACCGATGATGCACGCAAGTCATGATTCACTGTGTGAAGCTACTCGTGACCTAAAACTGCTGAGCTGTACGCAATTTCTCAACATGACCAGTCGGGTCGTTACATTTCCAATTCCCCATTTCGCCAGCCCAAATCCAACTTGTTACCCTAGGCCTTAGCAAGTAAAATTAAGCCCAAGTCCAACCCAACTAAGAACCCTAGGATTCAACATTTCAAAAATTAGAATTTACCATTCCCTTTACTATTTTCATGAAAGCTCCTAAAAACGTATTCAAGCCTTCTTCTACCTTTATATTGTTGTGATCACATAAAGTGAGAGATTTAGTGTGACGATTCAATGCTCTGCTTACACGGGAAACTAAATGGATTTTAGGGAAAAATTGAAGAGCTTGGCTACGATAGTCTATGAACGAAATCAAGATTTATAAGCAAAACATTCACCATTTGAAGGTTTATTTCTTTACTGTTATCACTAATAATTATACCGAAATTGGACTGAAACCATACCAAACCAAACAAGAAAATATTGAACTGTATCGAACTACTTTGGTACGATATTTGGTATGTACAATTGATATATTGGATACCGAAATACCGAACCTTAGTTCTTAAATACCGTATAAAAGTATCTAATGCCCACCCCTATCAAGGATTGCTCTACTATTTAAGAGGAATGGTCTCCCTAGAATTAGAGCCACCTCGTTATTCACCTCTAATCCACCACAATAAAGTCCACAGGAAACACAAATTTGCCCACTCTTACAAGAATATCCTCAATTATTCCTTCTGGTATGATGCTAGTTTGATCAGCCAGTTGCAATGACACTGGTACAGGTTTGATAACTCTCAGATCACCTTCTTATTTCCTGAAAATAGACAACTCTATTAGATTAATGAATTCAACTGAGTCTCATAAGGCCGTATCTAATTTCTCATTCCACATAGATCAAGATATCTTGAACCTTCCACGATTCCCACACTTTTGAGGAATTCTATTTTGCAGGATGGCATTACAGTGCGCATTCAGTTTGATCATTGTCGTTCCTCTTACTTCCTTTTACTAGACAAAATCTCCTTCAAATTTTTTGCACATACAGGTATTTGAGTGAGCACCTCAGTGAATGGGACGTTCATATACAGTTTCTTGAGCATCTCTAGGAACCACCCAAAACTTCTATCTAATTTCCATCTTTTGAGGGAAAAGAAACACAGGCGTGTGTAGTTGTCTTCAACTTCACTGTTTTGCTTATGCTTATCTCCTTTCTTTTTACTGGTACCTCCTTGTTCAGTGATTCTCCAATTGGATACCCCCATAATGCTTTGGTATGCTTATAGACCCCTTCGGCTTTCGTTTGCATAGTAGGATTTGTCAATGTGTTGCCACCCATTAGACAACGTCTCCACTCATCGAGTTTTCTTACAACAACAGCTACCATGTAATCATTTAAATGGCACCGTATGAGGCACTATATGGGAGGAAATGTTGATCTCCTATCGGCTGGGTTGAAGTTGGCGAGACAAAGTTATTGGATCCTAATTTGGGACAACAGGATGTGGAAAAGATGAAAATGTTTTGAGATCGTTTGTTGACTGTTTCTCCCAAACGCACATGCAAGTATACATGGTCGTACAAGTAATATAGGATTGTAAGTATAGATCTCGTTCCCACAGGGACTTGTGATTAATTATTAAATTTAACTAAGACAATTAATCTATTTAAGCGACTTTTTAAAGTATGAATATTTAACTAACACTAATTTAGAGTAGTAAACTAAGAGATTAAAGAAAATAAGTTGGCAAAATTAGACACGAATTCAATGGGAGACGATATTCTAGAGATATGGGTTAGCTAAAAATCCCGTTAAGTCTTCCACTTAAATAATCTAATTAATTTATTTGGTTTATTGATTGACATGGTTAATATTACTCGTAGTATTCTCCCGAAGTACTAATCCTCTATTCAAGCTAACCTAACTCATATATTCTTATGGAATTATGATTAACAAGAACGCATTAATAACTTCCGTACAATAACCAAGCAAGTCTAGTAGGTATATCTATATTCTAACAGCAAATCTGTTCCCAGTAAGTCAGGTTCAAGACCTCGCTCTACTAAATCTTATATGCAATCTAGAATTTCCTCTCGCGAGTTCAATCCTATATTTGTTGATAGTATTCAATTGATGATCAAGTAATCAAATAATTAAGTGCAAGATTGAATGAATAACTCAATATGATAAAATAATACAAACAATCTAAGCTTGAAACTACAACGTTCATGTAGCACCCTAATACTCTAGAACTAATAAACTATGAGATTAAAGAAGAGAAGATAAGAAAAACTAGTTAAAAATCTCCTCCTTCAAGCGTGGTTTGTGTTCTTCCCTCCAAAGTGGCGTATTCTCCTCCCAAAAATATGTTAGATCTTGCATTTACACTAGTTGGGGGCATCTTGGGTCGAAATAACCTTGTCCTGGGCAAAGTAGGACAACATCCCGTCACCCAACGTCCAGGGTACCGTGGGGTGCTAGCCCTAGTGCTAGAAATGTTATGCTTCTGGAAAATGGGCCACAGGTAGCGCCCCACACAACATGTGGTTCTACACTGACACAATTGTTTTTATTCCCTTTTTACTTCAAATCGTGCACCTTCGTCCACATTTCTTCTGGACGACTCCTACATATAAAAATATCAAGAATTAGCATAAACTTTTATATTATACATCCGAAATTTATAAAACATGAGTAAAATAGGAGGCAATATGCATATAAAATACATACTTTTAGCCAAATATCAATACCCTACACTTAAACTCTTGCTCGCTGATAATAGGCTAAATTCACATAGTTTAGTGTATATTTGTACTCCAACTTAATGATGCTTCTCTGTCTTAAGAGTTTGAAATGATGATAAAATGGCTCTAATTGTTGATTTTATGTTTCGCAGGTGCTAAATGCGCTTATGAGGACCTAGGATCGTGTTTGGAGCCAAATTGAAGGAGAAAGTCCCTTGGAATATTTAACGTATGAAAAAAAGGAAGAAAAACTGTTGGGACAGATTATAAGTCCACTAGGGCTGTCTTAGTGCGCCCACTATCACAACCGCACTAGTCCAGCGAGCCCAGGCAGAATGTATAGCCATTAGCGTGCCCAGTAGCGCGATGACTAGCGGGCGCGCTAGTCCAGGCGAACACGTTAATTTTTAGGGGTAAACTTGGAAGCTCGAGACAATTCCGCTTAACCTATATAAGGTTCAACTCGCCCAAAAGATAAATTTAATCAGGTTTAAAGTCTTGTTCAAGAAAACCAAAGGCAAGAGGCAAGGAGGGCAATTGGGCATCAAATCTCATCTCTTTTCCTTGTATTTTTGTCATTGTTGATGAATTCTTCTGTTGTTATTTTCAGTACAATTATGAGTAGCTAATCTATTTAGTCTAAGGTTTTGGTGGAACCCGTTGAGGATGAACATCTTGTTATATTAATATAGTTTGCTTGGTTTCAATCTCTATTTGTTCAACTAAGTTCTTATTGTAGTTGATTGAAGGGCCCTCAATTAGTTGTGCCTATTTAGTATGTATCTGCTCGGGAGAGAGTGCATATTTAGCTAGTTGTTGAACAACAGCACTCCCAAAGTATAGGAGGGATCCATAACCGAGGGTTTAAGGGTTGGATTAGGAATAACGATACCTTGGGTGCAATCTAAAGTGAGCTATAATAAAAGCTAGCTAGTGTAGCTCGAGAGAGTGCATCTAGTAAATTACCGTAATTACTCGGGAGAGATTTACGGTAGCAAAAGTGCTCATGATTGATAGAGATAATTAGGCCAAACAATAGGAATATGCAACCTGGGATTTCATTAGCGAGGGAAAATATAACCTTAGATCCTTCTCGCATTTGTTTACAACTCAATATTAGTTATCTTTTAGTTTACTTAATTTCATTCAGTTTAGTGAGTACAAATACCAACAAATTGTTATTCTCAACCTTTGGGAATTTGATTACGAAGAATCAAGTGAGTCTAATAACTATAATTGATAGATTAATTCCCTGTGTGATTCGATTTAGTGCGAAATACTCAGATTTTATTTGCAATGCCCGCTTAGTCTTTTTATAAGAAATAGTTGAGTGTGATTAAATTTTGCCGCCGCTGTCAGGTAATTAACGGTGTTATCAATTATAGTTTGAAGAAATACAAAATTCTAATGTATAGTCATTTTTCTTCAATTTTCATCTATACATTGAAATTTTAACGTTTGCTAACTTGGTTGTACATGTGCATGCCTAGAAACTCATCGAGAACTGGTGAATTATTTGAAGCCTTATCAGATCCCGAGAAAGTTTTCAAGGCCTTGAACTGGGCCAACTGGAAAAGGAAACAACAACCATCAATTGAACAACTTGAACTTGATATGGAAAATCTAAACAACACGAACAACAATGGGGACGACGTGGTAGACCCAGTTGCACAGATAGTGGCACCTCTTGTGCCAGAGGCTCCTTTATATGACTGGGCACAACCCACGGTGGAAAATTTGGCCACTGCGATAGTAGTCCCTCAGATACAGGCCGAGTCCTTTCAGATTACAAATAATATGCTGCACTTTCTGCAGAACAAGGGACTATTTTCAGGGTCATACATTGAAGATCCCTAATAGCATTTGAAGAATTTCTTGTCGATTTTCAAAACTCAGAGGCAGCCAAACGTCACTCAGGTAGCAATAAAATTGTTGTTGTTTCCATTCTCAGTGACAGGAGCAGCCCAGACTTGGCTAAACTCGCTCCCTATTAATTCCATTACCACATGGGAGGAGTTAGTTAAGCAGTTCATGAAAAAATTCCATCCACCCAACAAGAAAGCTCAACAAATTGATGAAATCTTGAGCTTCAGACAGAAGCCAACTGAAACATTGCAGGAAACATGGGAACGATTTAAAGGAATGTTGGTTATCTGTCCGCACCATGGTATTTCAGAGTAGATGTTGGGGCAGCATTTTTATATGGGTCTGGCGGATACTGTAAAGGCAAATGTAGATGCTTCAGAATTCGGGGTGGATAACCAGGAATGCGCCCATTACTCCGGTAGTTCACTCAGTTTCCTTTGATCCATCCAATACTCTTGCTGAGAATGTGGCCACCTTGATAACACAAATGATCATACTAACCAAAAAGGTGGAGGAATCGGGGCAAAAGCAGTAGGTACATATTGTGGATACAACCAATGGGGGATTATGCACATATTGCATTAGTCAGCCACTTGGTAATCAGTGGAATGCTGAATGTGATCATCATCACTACCCTGAAAATATGAACTATGTGTCGAATTATGGGGGTCAGCGACAGGGTGGACAGAATTGGGGCCAACAAAATCAACCATACAGGCCCCCTCAGCAGTAGCACAACAGTGGAAACATGGGAGTCATACGGCCTCAGGGTAATGTGGCGCCTTACCAAAGGCCACAAGGGTACAATAATCAGAATCAGCATCAGCATCAGCAATAGGCTTATCACCCCCCTCAGCAGCAACATGGTGGTAGACAGGAAGATGGGTTTTCCAGACTTGAAGCAATGACGCACCAGGTTATTGGATCAACTGCAAAAATAAGCGAGAGAGTAGATGCACATGAGTCAGCTATTAAAAACATTGAAGTGCAAATGGGCCAGATCTCGATGTCTTTGAATAATCGTCCTCAGGGGACATTGCCTGCGGACACTCAAGTAAATCCTAAGGATTATGGTCCTAAGCAGCTAATGGTAGTGAATCTACGAAATGGCAGGGACTTAGAATTGGAACAGGAAAGAGCTCGAGAAAGCAGACAGGTTGAGACACTGGTACCAGTGCCTATTGAATTTGATGAGTCAACAAAACTGACTGAGGTGGAAGTGCACCCTGCACAAGGAGAACCCAGCACACAGCTCGAGGATGAAAAAGAAGCGGAGCCAGCCCAAGAACCGCTAATTGAGGTGGCGGCTGACAAAGAAAAATCCCAACTCACTGGGAAGAGGAGACCTCCAACACCATTCCCACAGAGGCTGGCTAAGTATCAGAAGGATGAGCAGTATAAAAAGTTCTTGGACATGTTGAAACAAATACAGGTAAACATTCCTTTGATTGATGCTCTGAAGGAGATTCCTGGGTATGTCAAAATGATGAAGGACTTAATGTCCCGAAAATTTGACTTCCAAGACTTGGCCACAGTGACGCTTACTCAGACTTGCAGTGTTGTTGTGACCCGACCAATTGCGGAAAAGCTGTCTGATCCAGGGAGTTTCACCATTCCCTGCACCATTGGAAATTTTGCTTTTGCAAAGGCACTTTGTGATTTAGGGCCAACATTAATCTTATGCCCCTAGCCATCTACAAGAGGTTGGGGATTGGTAGATCTAGATCAACCTCTATGTTGTTGCAGCTGGCAGACAGGACGGTAAAAAGACCGTCAAGCATTCTGGATGACGTATTGGTGAAAGTAGGAAAGTTTTTGTTCCCTGCAGATTTCGTGATACTGAACTGCAGAGTGGATGAAGAGATTCCCATAATTTTGGGAAGGCCATTCTTGGCCACTGGGAGAGACCTCATTGATTGTGAAACTGGGGAGCTCAAGATGAGATTGAACAACGAGGAAATCACATTCAATGTGCAGAAATCCATGAGGCGACCAAGTGAGTTCTCCAATTGTTCTCTTATTGATGTTGTGGATGTGATAGTGGAGGAAGATGAGAGTACTTAACTATTGAGGACCCCCTTGCTGCATGTTTGATGAATTTGGGTGAGGTAAATGGGGAAGAATTGGCAGAATGGGTGTTAGCGCTTGACGGAAAAGGTGTTTGGCCGAGGAAACTCGAGTTTGAGCCCTTACACTTAGAAAAGAGAGAGACTCCGCCAGCCAAGCCATCTGTTGAAGAGCCACCCAAGCTGGAGTTGAAGCCACTGTCAGCCCATCTCAGGTACGCATTTCTTGAACCTAATTCTACTTTACCTGTTATTATCTCATCTAGTTTGCTAGATGTGCAGGCAAAGCAACTATTATAGGTACTCACAGAGTGTAAGACTGCCATTGGTTGGACTATGGCAGACATAAAGGGGATCAGCCTTTCATTCTGTATGCATAAAATCTGTTGGAAGAAGGGCACAAACCTTCCAGGGAACACCAGAGGCGGCTGAACCCGAACATGAAGGAAGTGGTGAAGAAGGAAATCATAAAATGGTTCGATGCGGGAATTATTTTCCCCATCTCTGACAGCAACTGGGTTAGCCCAGTAAAATGTGTACCTAAAAAGTGTGGCATGACAGTTGTAAAAAATGATAACAATGAGTTGATATCCACAAGGACCGTCACTGGATGGAGAATTTGCATGGACTACAGAAAATTAAATCTTGCCACCAGTAAAGATCAATTCCCACTTCCCTTCATCGATCAAATGCCCGACAAACTGGCAGGGAGGTCTCACTTCTATTTTTTGGACGGGTACTCGGGGTACAACCAAATTTCCATTGCCCCGGAAGACAGGGAAAAGACCTCATTCACTTATCCCTACGGGATCTTTGCATTCAGAAGGATGCCCTTTGGCTTATGCAATGCACCCTCCACATTTCAAAGGTGTATGATGGCCATATTCACTGACATGGTCGAGGATATCATGGATGATTTCTCACTGGTGGGAAATTCATTCGATGAGTGCTTAGCAAATCTGACTCGAGTGCTGAAGCAGTGTATTGAGACGAACCTTGTGCTTAATTGGGAGAAGTGATATTTCATGCTACAAGAGGGGATAGTCTTGGGGAACTTGGTGTCAAGCAAAGGAGTTGAGGTGGATCGTGCCAAAGTAGAAGTGATTGCAAAGCTCCCACCTCCCACATCGGTTAAAGCGATAAGGAGCTTCCTTGGGCATGCCGGGTTCTAGCGGCGATTCATCATAGACTTCTCCAAAATAGCCAACCCCCTATGTAAGTTGCTCGAAAAAGATAACCCTTTTGTGTTTCTAATGATTGCAGGGTGGCTTTTGAGGAGTTGAAAAATAGGCTAGTCACGGCCCCGATCATTGTTTCTCCCGACTGGGAGCAACCATTCGAGCTCATGTGTGATGCCAGTGATTACGGAGTGGGAGCGGTGTTAGGACAACGAAAGGAAAAGATAATGCACCTGATCTACTACGCGAGTAGGACATTGAGTGGAGCTCAGCTGAACTACACAGTGACCGAAAAAGAGATGCTGGCAGTAGTGTTCACCTTTGACAAGTTCAGGTCATACCTGATCGGCTCGAAGGTGACTGTTTACACTGATCATGCTGCCCTCAGGTATTTGATTGAGAAGAAACAGCCCAAGCCACGCCTAATTCGTTGGGTGCTACTACTGCAAGAATTCGATCTAGAGATTCATGACCGCAAGGGCACGGAGAACCAAGTCGCAGACCATCCGTCGCGACTTGAAGGCGTTGAAAATGCAGTAGAAGTAGACGATATTTTGGAAACCTTTCCAGACGAGCAGCTACTTGCCAAGATCATGGAGGAGGTGCCATGGTATGCAGACATTGCAAATTACCTGGCCAGTGGTATTGAGCCCTATGAAATCTCATCTGTCCAAAAGAAAATATTTTATCGTGATTTCCGCAATTATTATTGGGATGAACCTCACTTGTTTAGAATTTGTATTGACAATATGATCCGGAGGTGCGTCCCCGAGATAGAAAAAATTTATATTTAGCAGGTGTGTCACGCATCAGCGTATGGAGGGCATTTTGGGGGAGTTCGAACAGCAGCCAAAGTTCTAGAGGTCGGATTCTACTGGCCAACTGTGTTCAAAGATGCCCACCAATGGGTGAAGGGCTGCGACGAGTGTCAACGGACAGGGAACATATCTTGTCGCCACGAGATGCCCATGAACCCGATCCAAGAGGTCGAGGTGTTTGATATATGGGGGATTGACTTTATGGGTCCCTTCGTTAGCTCGTACGACAATAAGCACATACTTGTTGCTGTAGACTATGCGTCCAAATGGGTGGAAGCTGCAACACTCCCCACCAATGACGCAAGGGTGGTAGTGGGATTCTTGAAGAAAATCATATTCACCCATTTTGGGATTCCAAGGGCTATCATCAGTGACGGAGGCACTCACTTCTGCAATCGTGCCTTCGAAAAGCTGCTAGCTAAGTACGATGTGTGCCACAAGGTGGCAACCCCTTATCACCCTCAGATGAGTGGGCAGGTTGAGGTGTCAAATCGAGAAATCAAGAGTGTGCTGAATAAAATGATGAACGCCACAAGAACTGATTGGGCAAAAAAGCTTGATGACGCACTATGGGCATACGGAACTTCATTCAAAATGTCAATTGGTATGTCGCATAAAAGTTGGTGTTCAGAAAGGCCTGCCATCTGTCGGTAGAACTAGAACATCGGGCATAGTGGGCACTGAAATAGTTAAACATGGATATTGATGTTGCGGGCACTGAACTGCATGAGTTGGATGAATTCAGATATCTTGCCTTTAAAAGCACGAGGCTGTATAAAGAGAGAATGAAGAGGTGACACGATAAGAACATTGTGGACCAAAACTTCAAACCAGGAGAAATGGTTCTGCTCTATAACTCCAGATTGAGAATTTTTCCGGGTAAACTCAAGTCTCGATGGTCTGGACCTTTTCGTGTGGTCGAAGTGTTTCCCTCAGGTGCTGCAGAGATTACTTCTGAAAAAGGTGCCCACACATTCAGAGTTAATGGGCAGAGATTGAAGCCGTATGCGGGGATGGACGAGAACAAAGAAGTGTATGTGGTGCTTCTTAATGATCCTCAGAGGTCGAGCGAGCCATAAATGCGATCATTCTGCGTCGTGTTGCGTTGTTAAATCAGGCGCTTCATGAGAGTCAACCCATTGACTTGTTGTAATTGTCGTGCTACGACATGAACTAAGGCGCTGGTTGGGAGGCAACCCAATGTGTAGTTTTTATAGAGTAGAGGATGAATAGTTGAATTATTATAAGTACTAACATATGCAAGTGTGCGCGGGCGAAGGGTGGACTCAAGCCAACCCAAGGAAAAAGTCAGAAAAACGAAGTGTGGTGAGGCCTGGACTAGCGCGACTGCGCTAATGAGCGCGCTAGTGGCCTTGGGTTATGCCTCAAGTTCTCGCCACTAGCACGGTCGCGCTACTGAGCGTGCTAGTGGCCGCGCTAATGGGCTTTTGTTCTACCTCGTTTAACTCCCACTAGCGCGGTCGCGCTATAAGCGTGCTAGTGACCGCGCTAGTCCCGTCGTGACCAGGTAAGTTTTTTTTTTTAGTTTTTAATTTTTATTTTACCCAAAATATAACCCAACCCTCCCCCTCCCCCTCCTACTTTCCCCACCACATCCGCCCATTCCCCTAAAACTCATCTTCTTTTCAACCCCTTCTTCTTTCTTATCCTAAACAAAGTAAAACAAAAGAAAAGGAAACCTTCTCTGCTCTCAAGCTCAAGACACTCAAGAACCCTCCCCTACACTTCTCACTCCTTCACATCTCAGGTATGTGTCTTCTTCTCTAGTTGTTTTCTTTTTTCCATTTTTAATTTAGCAGTTTTTCTCTTTTCCTTTGTTAAAAGTTGTAGCTTTTTCTTCTTCTTTAGTAGAAATAATTGGTAGTGTATGTTTCGTACTGGTGGGTGATAGTATTTGGGGGTGTAGTATGTCTTTATTTAATTGTGGTGATGTTTGGGAAATTATGGTGGAAGTTGGGGATTCAACTTATTAAATGGAGGCTCGGGTGAATAATGCCCACCATGTGTTTGTGTAAATGACTCAATGAAGGACAGTTATTGTGACCAAGTGTAAGGTAAAGTCTGAGTAACCACATTGAGTCACCTTGTTGGTGTTGAATTCATGATGTGTTTTCTTCTTCTTTTGTTGTAGGTACAATGGCTCCCTGAAAGCGTCAAGCCACCGGCTCCTCCTCAGGTAGACAAGCAGGTCTTTCTTCCGGAAGGCCACAGAAGTCCGTTGAAACTCGGCCCTTCAAAATCAATAAATATGTATGGGCTAAGGCTCGGGATAGGTTCGCGGCAAAAGAATCAAAGGCATCCATACCTGAACGTAGCATAGACATTGACTCACTCCGGCGTTACTGCCAAAGAATGTATAATGGGTTGATGCAGAGGAGACTAGATGTGTTCCTTGAAGAGCCTGATGAGGCAAATGCCATGATAGGAAGGGAATTTTATGCGAACTACCCAGAACACAACAATCATGTGGTCACGGTGAGGAAGAAGCAGGTAAACGCCTCTGTGGAGGTTATTCGAACGTTTTACCGGTTGCCAGGCCCGATGGATATGTACGAGGACGGCTATGAAGAATATGGCCGGAGCTATACTCAGTGGGATACGTTCCTCCCAATCATTTGTGTTTCGAATGCCGATATAAAATGGTACAAGTACGGGCAGAAGTTTCACTCTTCAGTCCTCACCTTTGAGGCTAAATGTTGGCTCTACCTGATTAACAACCGCCTACTCCCATCCCACAACACCTCGGAGGTGAACATTCCTCGCGGATGTTTAATCTGGTGCTTCATAACGGGTCGAGAATTTGACGTGGCCAGGCTTATGCATGAGGAGATGTACGTCCGCTGTAAGGTTCAGAGGTATGGTTTCTTCTTCCCATCTCTAGTCACCAGATTGTGCCTTAATGCTGGAGTACCAGGGAACTTGGCGGTCGATGGCAGAGTGCCAACAGCGTACGCCTTCAGAGCTGATAGAGTCACAATTGGAAGGAAGCAATGGTCGTTGATGATGAGGAAGAGAATGAGTTGGATGAGGAAGTTGAGGAGGAAGCACAAAAAGATGTGGAGGAGGAGCAGCCCACTTAGGCGCAGGCTACTGAGGTGGAGGGCCGTCTAGAGCCCGTCAGAGTTATAGGCTAGAACACCTGGAGCAGGACATGGTGGAACTGCGCACTTCGGTCACAGACCTGGGTGCGCGAGTTGATGTTGTAGCTACCTAGCAGAAGAAATCTAAAAAGAAAATCATGGGTTGGCTTCGAGCCCTGGGTCGCGCTTGTCATCTTGACCCAGGGACTGTCTCCGACCAGGACTGAGCGTTCAGGGAAGTCCCTTACCTCTATATTTACTTTGATTGCCATGGGGAAATATTCTCATTTTAAGTGTGGGGTGGGGGAGGATTCCCTTGTACATGTATATATATAGATAAAAAATGGGTAGTTGTTTTCTTTATTTTTCTTATGAGTTATCATAATTGTTAGTTGTTTTCTTTATTTTCTTTTGAGTCATTTTTGCTTTTGTGTGGTGATTGTAAAGAGTAGTGGAATTAATTAAGTTGTCTTGGCCCGACGATGGATCCCTTTCGACAGGGTTCTTGAGGGTCTAAGTCGATCACAAAAAAAAAAAAAAAAAAAAAAAAAAAAAAATAGAGTGGACTCTTCCTGATGACGTAATTCTTAGGAAGTTTTCTTGAGGGAAGCTAGTACAAATAAAACACCAAAAAGTTTTTTAGTTTATTTTTAAGTAGTGTAGCAATTCCCCCTTGGTTTTTCTTTTGACTGTGGTTCTTTTCCAAGGATTTAGCTTGAATCGGGTATAGTTAGTTTTTTTTATTTGTTAGGTGTTTTGGTCCCGGATCTGAAATAAGAAAAAGCATCCCTTAGCGTTGTTACACCCGATCACAAAAGACCCTAGAGTGTGATGCCTAGGCTCATTTGTTGACTCTTGTGTAATGCATTATTTGTATGTGGTAACTTAATTGAATGCTCGGTGAGAGTGTCTTGATAAGCCAATCTGGAGTGAGTCATGTGCCATATGTGTGTGAGGTGTCGTATTGTATTCTATGTCCACATTCGATGCCTAGAACTTGACTTGTGTGTTTACAAAGCGAAATAGTAGTTCGCTCAGTCTTAGAAGTGATATAGGCATTTCTTTATTAAGCCAGACATAAAAGTGTATCCACTTGATTGTACTTTACCATAGTTAACCCCTTTGAGCTTATAAGCATGTTTCTTTGACAATCACATTACAAACCTTACCCAATTGTTTGAATGGCCAGTCTGTCTGAACCCTGTACCCCCCATGAGCACTTGAATTGTTAGAGATTATGTAAAATTCAAAGTGTAGGGTGGTGGTTTGGTTTTTGAGTGAAATCAAAGAAATAGAAGGAAAGGTGCAAAAGTGTGAAAAAACAAAAGAGAAAGGACAATGAATAAATTCAGTCCTTAATAAGTGGTGATTCGATAAAATTGCACCTAAGGGAATTGGGGGTAAATATAAAGAGAAGTGGGGTGAAAATTCTGGCCGGGCATAAGAATGATCTGAAAACTAAAGTAATTGTATTAAAAGTACTTAGGGAGGTTAGTCACTATATCTAAATATATCCTACCCGTCCCTTAGCCTACATTACAACCAAATGAAGATCTAATTTATCATAAACTGAATGGGCTCGATTAGTAGAGTATTACAGTACGGGCAAGCCTATGGTGTATCTTTGTGGCATATGAATGTTCTTTCCGTGAGTGAGTGAATTCTTTCTATTTGAGTTCCTACGTGTTCTTAATATTATTCTTATGGAACTACTCTTGTGTGTGTGATGTGAGGGCACTTGATTCATGACGGAAAGGTAAGTCTTGGCCTCTGTGTAGAGTACTTTGAGAAAGTAGGAATATTGCATGGCATGTGAGAGTCGACCCTTGAGGCATGGATGTTACATTACTAGGTATAGCTCCTGTAATATGTTCGTGGTGTGACACATTAGGGAAATTCTTGATGAAAGGACCTTTGTAGAATATAGTGGATTGCTCGAGGACTAGCAATGATTTAAGTGTGGGGTGTTGATAATAGGCTAAATTCACGTAGTTTAGTATATATTTATACTCCAACTTAATGATGCTTCACTGTCTTAAGAGTGTGAAATGATGATAAAATGGCTCTAATTGTTGATTTTATGTTTCGCAAGAGCTATATGCGCTTTTGAGGACCTAGGATGGTGTTTGGAGCCAAATTGAAGGAGAAAGGCCCTTGGAATATTTAATGTATGAAAAGAAGGAAGAAAAACTGCTGGGACAGATTATAAGTCCACTAGCGCGGTCTTAGCGCGCCCACTAGCACGATCGTGCTAGTCTAGCGATCCCAGGCAGAATGTATAGTCATTAGCGCGCCCAGTAGCGCGATGACTAGCGCGGGCGAGCTAGTCCAGGCGAACACGTTAATTTTCAGGGGTAAACTTTGAAGCTCGGGACAATTCCGCTTAACTATTATAAGGTTCAACTCGCCCAAAAGAGAAATTTAATCAAGTTTAAAGTCTTGTTCAAGAAAAGCAAAGGCAAGAGGCAACGAGGGCAATTGGGCATCAAATCTCATCTATTTTCCTTGTATTTTTATCATTGTTGATGAACTCTTCTGTTGTTATTTTAAGTACAATTATGAGTAGCTAATCCATTTAGTCTAAGATTTTGGTGGAACCCGTTGAGGATGAACATCTTGTTATATTAATATAATTTGCTTGGTTTCAATCTCTATTTTTTCAACTAAGTTCTTATTGTAGTTGATTGAAGGGCCCTCAATTAGCTGTGCCTATTTAGTATGTATTTGCTCGGGAGAAAGTGCATATTTAGGTAGTTGTTGAAAAACACCACTCCCAAAGTATAGGAGGGGTCCATAACCGAGGGTTTAAGGGTTGAATTAGGAATAACGATACCTTGGGTGCAATCTAAAGTGAGCTATAATAAAATCTAGCTAGTGTAGCTCGAGAGGGTGCATCTGGTAAATTACTGTAATTGCTCGGGAGAGATTTACGGTAGCAAAAGTGCTCATGATTGATAGAGATAATTAGTCCAAACAATAGGAACATACAAGATGGGATTTCATCAGCGGGGGAAAATTCATTCGATGAGTGCTTAGCAAATCTGACTCGAGTGTTGAAGCGGTGTATTGAGACGAACCTTGTGCTTAATTGGGAGAAGTGTCATTTCATGGTAAAAGAGGGGATAGACCCTTCGAGCAATGGAATTAACAACTACATCCCAACAACGTACATATCAACAGGGGGGAGCAATTCAATTTATCTTCAACATACACTCTACCAATGACCATGGTTGATAGCAACAATTAAACTGTAGCATATGTAATCACTCACACTTCCCTTTACTTACGTCATTCTTAAAAAATAATCACAACAAAGACAACATGCTCATAATAATCCTAGCCTCAAAAGCCGACTTAATATCACAATGCAATTGTGGGTTGAACACCCAACATCACAGAGAAGTCTAATAACGATACCTATCCCTCTTGAAACCATGTGCCCTCATAACATGAACAAGAGAGTAAGTTGAATCCTCACATTCGAATCTCATGATCAAATATAGTTTAAGAACTCACATATATCGAAGAAATCGCTCACTCTCACAAAGAAGCCACATGTATGCAATCGGTACCATAGGCTTGCCCATAATGTAATTCTCTATTAGTATAGGGTCACTCGGTCTAAAATCAATTAAAACATTATCGTGGTTGTAACGTGGGCTAAGGAACGGGTAAGATATATATAGGAAATAGTGGTTCACCCTCCTAAGCACTTGAACACATCACATAATAAACTTTAAATGAAAATTCCTCAATCCACTTCAATTTCACAAACAAGATGATACGAAATCATATCGAAAATACTGATATAGCAAAACACGTGGAATCAAAAATAAGAGCTAGACCTACAATCGATTGGAAGAACAAGAACCAATTAGGATATGAAACCTAATTACCTCTATGAACTCAATCGATTGTAACCCTAAGCTATGAACTAAGAACTAGACCTACAATTGATTGGGAGAACAAGAACCAATTGGGATATGAAGCCTAATTACCTATATGAACTCAAGCAATTGTAACCCTAAGATATGAAATCCTCAAGAGATTGGTAACTCTTGAAAAAATGGATAAAGTAATTAAGCAATTAAGCATTTACTACTAATTGCTCACCAACCAAGACTATTTTGCACTAATGAAAGCAATAAAGAAATTAAAGGCATAAACATAAATGAATTAATTAAAAGATAAGAATAAAGGGTGAGACTTGCATGTCTTCAAGTTTATCTTATCAAATCTACCTAAAATAAAAGCCTTAAGGGCTATTTATACTAGATGGGTATTTGGCTACAAATGACCCAAATACCCCAAAGCTAATTCTAAGGAGCTTAGTAAAAGTATAGCCTTCTTGATATTGACTCCTTTAAAGCACTCCAAATGCTATGATGTTGACTTGAAAATTGTTAGGCATGCCCATCTGGCATGTATCATCCTCCCTCACTTGAAAGAAATTCGTCCTCGAATTTGGACCTTGCAAAACCAAGAAAGGGGTAAACATAAGTACCAAGCCAATCACAATCAAAGCATTGTATGTCCAAGCTAAAAGATCAAAGATCACAATCGTGTACTCAAAAGTAACACTCTTATGATATAGCCAAGTGTCATAATCTATAAAGAATACATCTGCAATACAAATAACACAAACTTGACTATAAGAAAAATAATACTCATGAGAAGAATCAAGAGAGTGTAAAGTTTCATGCTTCCAACAAAACCATAATCTTGTCAAATCCTCAAGAAAGTGCACAATTTTATGGTATAACCAAGTGTCATAAGAAGCAATAAAAATCATACTCTCTAACCCAAAGAAAGACACTTCACCATGATAAGAAGCAACTCCGGGGTCAAACACAAATCTTAATCCCCAAATATCTACACACTTTCCAACAACTTCACATGACAACTTAAGATATATGCCAAGATCATCATGAATCATCATATAAAGAATATCCAAGTCTTTACCTCAATGTCTTTAGATAAACACAAGATAAGCGTAAACCAAACGTACATGCCATTATTTCTTTTAGGCAAAAGGAAAAGCTCTTGACAAAAAGTGTGCTAAAGTGGTAGTTTAAGGCCTTTTTTACCCTTAGCAACTTTCTCGTGCTGAACCTTCACAAAATAATCAATAAAGTTAGATTCTTTTGCTCAAAATGGTCACACAAAATACCAAAAGAAATATTCTTACTTTTTCTCATAGATGCATTAGGAAAATCCAATGAGAATGTTCTTTCAAAAGTACGAATAAGATTAGTAAAGCAATTAATACTAGTGATAGCATCAAAAACTTTACTTTCCTTTTCATGCTCAACAAATTCATCACATAAATATGCATAAGAGTCATCAAGATCAAATACATGAGAAGTCAACTCATTGGAATACAAATTGAAGTTTTCTTCTTCTATATTTATGTTATTGTAAGTAACTTATTCACTCTCCAACAAGGCACTTCCACACTCACATTTGCTTATTTCACCATAAAAATTGCATCTTTTTGCCAAAGGAACGACAATAGAATCAAAAGAATCATCAATACATTCTTCTTGACTCATTTCTTCATAAAGATCAAAACTTTCTTCCTAACAAAGTTAAAGTGGAGTGAAAAGAATCATCACATGTATCATCCCATAAAGGTGGGGTATCATAAGATTCAACATCACACACATCACTAGCTAAGGAGTTATTAAACAAATAACTAAAATATCAATTAATGCACAAGAACTCCTTGCTAGTTGCAAGCCATAACTATTTTCCTCATTACAAGATAAAGAAGTATCAAACTCATCAATGTCATAGCTATCTTTCAAACTCAAAGTGTCACCACAATCAATTAAACGATCAAGAATAGAAGGATAAGCTATTTTACTTTGAAACTCGTCTAAAGTTTTCTCTTCACCTTGAACTTGATCATTGAATTTCAAATGTTCGCCTGAAAAGGTAGCGTGATCTTCTTCCAAGTTCATCAAATTAGATTGAACTTCACTTGATGGCACATCTCCAAAAGTTCCTTCACAAGATACAAAATAACTAGAGAAAGAAGAAAGGTTATTAGCATTAGAATAACGAAAATCCTCATTTTCTTTTTGTTTTCCCTCTTTCTTTTCTCTCATTTTCTTTTCATGCTCTTCACTCTTTTCTAGTGACAACTCACTCACTTTACTCCATACTTTCTCTCATTTTTTCACTCTAGAGTTGTAATTGCTGTCTCCCTCACTTCTCTCTATCTTTTGTCTCTCATCCTTATTTTTCTCTTTTCATTTTTCAAGGATGTTCTCAAACTTATTTGGCCTCTTCCCCTTTGGTTCACTTCATCTCCCCTATATTTGTCATTGAAAACTTGTTGGATGTTGTCCAATTCATTCAAAGTGTACTCTTGATCATGTTGAAAAAGTGGATTGTTCATCATCCGAGGCTCTTGATAAGTTACTTGTTGTATAGGTAATGGTGAAATTTGACAAGGTTGTAGTTGAGGTACTTGTGGTGGTTGATGTATGGTTGGGGGTTGTAGTTGGTGTTCGTAGTAGGTAGGTGGTCGGTAGTTTGGCGGAGGAAAATAAGGTCCCTTTGGTGATTGTGGTTGCTTTGGTAAGTTTTGTGGTATATGGATATGTCGGTTATGTTGCGATTTTCCTCTTTGAAGCATTTGTCGCACTTGTGAAGGAGAGCGTAATTTGCGATTTTCCTCAATATGAACTAATATCAAGTTAATCTAGTTGAGAGTTACAAACAAGAAGATGAAAAAAGATTAATTGGACAAGAACTGGAACTGGTGAACTTCTGAAAAATGCTGGAAAAATTGTTCTATGGCAGTATTCTCCAGTATTGCTGAAAGAACTGGATAATTCAATTTTCAGCTTCAAACCCTTTCTCGAAGAACCCAAATCCTCAGCTCTAACTCTAGACCAAAGCTGCAGATTTTCAGCAGCTATATCAGTGGAGAAACAGGCAAACTCAGTTCATACAATTTTTAGAACAACAACAATCGACTCCCAGCAGTAATTGAATTCTTCCAGCAAAACAGCTGAATCTGCAAGCTTGTCACACCAACTGTGCAGAAATTACTGAGCAACAATTGTGAATAAACCAGCTAACAATGTAGAAAAACTAGTGCAACACTTGAGAAGGAAGGGTGCAGAACTTCAGCCAGAAATCGACATTGTTAATCCCTGATCAAGTAGTTTCAGTTGATTTGGACAATGAGTTCTCAAAACTCCTTCCTAAATCTACTTCCCAATAAATAGAACTATCACAATGTGCAGTTCAATACTCGGAAACTCAGAAAATCAGTAGATTCAGTTCTAAATTCTAGCAGTCCATTAATACCACAACTGCGACTAAGTTCGAGCACAACTCATAATTTAAACTCATCAGCAGACAGGATGAATTCAGTTCAAAAAGTTAATCCCAGCAATAAGAAACAGGACGACATTCACTCCCCTAGAAATATATTTGAAGTCTTTGACCAACAATAGCAAAACTTTCAGCAGACTTGAACCAAAAATCACAGCAGAACTTCAGAAGATATTAGTTCACACTTCGACTATAGCAACATGACACTCTGAAGTAATTTATCATTCTCACATTCATCCCAAACAGTAGATACGAAGACGAATTTCGGTTCAAGCACAGAAAATCAACTCAATTTCCCAGAAATCAGAATTCAAAGAACAAACTAAGATCTTCTTAAACTTTCAGAAAAATTGAACCAAGGTTAAACTCAAAAATCAGAATTGGTGCAAGTTTGCTGTCAAAAACCTGCTGAAACTGGTGCAAATATGGTGCAAAAACTGCTGCAAGACTGATGCAAAAACTGGTGTGGCACTTCTGAAAATCAAAACTGCAGGAACAGTCTTAAAACTGCAGGTAAACTGAAGCTAAAACTTGTGCAAAATTTGCTATCTACAGCAGCAAACTAGCTGGAATTCAGCAACTTAACAGCAGGATTTTTAGACTTCTCAGTAGCTAATTCAGTGTTAAGACCTACAGCTGAAGCAAACTTATTCAGAATTTCAGCAAGCCAATTCAGCTTCAAGGGTACTACAGCAACAGTGAACTAAAGCTCTCAAGCTAGAACCAAAACCAAGTTCAATTTCTCTCAACTAATACCTGAGTGGCAGCAGTTCAATCATACAAGTTCAATGTAGTTTTCCTTTATCCAACAATAACCAATTCAGGCCAAAATGGTTTCTCAGAGAACCTGAAATCATGCTTAGACTTAGCACACATGATTGAACTGATGCAACAGCAGTAACTCAAGACTTTAAGCTCAACCAGATGCTAAAACAAATTCTCAGAAAAAAACCAGAAGCTATTTTCAGTCTACGCTCACTCGACAACCTTCACTGGGATTACAAGCTCGCAAAGAACTTTCAGAATTCTGGAGATGAAATTTTCAGTTTCTATTCAGATAATTCAACTCAGATTCTCTTCAATATTCAGAAATCAGAGATGGAGCTCAGTTTTAAACTCAAGGAATCAAACCTGATTCGTCGCGAAGATTCTCAGCAGCTCGAATCGACTCGAATCAGTCCGCGAAGTTCTTCAAATTTGCAACTGGTGTTCTTCGGATCCTCGAGCCTCAGCAGTGATTTTTTCCCAAGGCTAAACTAAGTGGAATCAATATGGAATTATGAGATCCGTACAAGCAGATAATCAAACCCCCAGAAACTAATCTCAGCAAGCAGACACGAAATCATAGCGAGCACAGGTCGTCTTCTTCGGCGAGTGGATATCGTAAATTTTCGTACACAAAAAGTTCAAACAAGCTTCAATCGAATCCAAATTTCAGATTCAGCTTCAAAATAGCTTAAGAATCAAACCCCAAAATCCAATTTGTGAAAATAATTCCCAAAATCAGAAGACCCAGTGTCGTCTTCCTCGCCGAAAATATTTTCGAAATCTCGAACCAAAACCCTAGCAAACCAGCTTCAAACGATCCCTAATCTTCCTCAACCAAGCTGTACCAGAAGGGTTAGAACACACCCAATCAATTTCGAGCTCAAAATTTCGATTCGGAGCAAATTCTCCAATTTCGATTTCTGCTGTTGTCGATTTAGGTTTCCAATCTCAAACCCAACTTCAATCCAAGTTCAAATCAGTAATTTAAGCTCAAAAAATTGAAGAAATCAGAAATCTCAGGACCAAAATCAACAACGAGCACAAGGAGTTCAAATTCTAAATGAAACAGTGAAGAACAATATCGCCCTTTCCTATTTAGGATACGGATGAACAGTAATTCTTACTATTTTTGGATCTTTCTTTTTTAATTTTTTTTTAATTCTGCGTGTCGTGCTAATACAGATTTCCATATCATCTTGGTGTCAGAGGGTTCAGGGTTGTTCTATCAATCCAATATGAAACCTAATTACGTTTATGAACTCAAGCAATTTAACCCTAAGCTATGAAACTCTCAAGAGATTGGTAAATCTTGAAAAATTGAATAAAATAATTACTCACCAACTAAGATTATTTAGCATAAATGAAAGCAATAAAGAAATTAAAGGCATAAATATAAATATATTAGTTAAAAGATAAATATAAAGGGTGAGACTGACATGTCTTCAAGTTTAGCATTCATTAAGTCTACCTAAAATAAAAGCCTTAAGAATTATTTATATTAGAGTGGGTATTTGGCTACAAATAACCCAAATGCCCCTAAGCTAATTCTAAGGAGCTTAGTAAATTATTACAAGTATAACCTTCTTGATCTTGATCCTGTAAAGGACTCCAATGCTATGATGTTGACTTGCAAATTGTTAAGCATGCTCATCCGGCATGTATCACAATATCACTCCCCACATTTATTCCCTCTTTCTTTAAGTACTACTTTATTTTATTCCCCACTAGCAAGAGGAAGTTTTAGTCACCTATATTTTTTTTTTATTTTTTTTTATTTTAGATTTCTTCTTTTTCTTTTTTTCTATTTTCAATTTCCGCTAGTGATGTATTGTTCTACAACACAAGTGCACCTTTCTTTATTTTATTGGTTCCACTCGAAAGTCACCCTACACTTAGTCCTTACTTCTTCTAGCGCTCATTTGACAATTAAAGTGCTTTCAGAGGTAACAAGATAAAAAATATGTCAATTAAGAATAAAAAGGGTATAGACTCGTAATGTGGGTGCCAAATAAAAGTCTATAGGCTCAAAAGAATTAACTAGGGATATTTCTTGTTTTGTGATAAGCATTAAGCTCAAAACATGGACTACACGAAACCTCACTGCACACATGGCACATGATTCATTAAGAACAGTCTCATTCCAGTTATCAAATAATGCAAGTATTCACGGAGTCACAAGATATAAATCATTAAGCACAAAGTGAACAATCACAAGACATGCTATCCAGTGTATAAAGGCACCATGCTCAATTTCAAACACATAGAGAAAATACTACACATGTCAAAACCTAAATATACTACTATCAAACAAGTCAAGGGCGCCTAAGAATTACATCATTCTACTTTCTAAATTCCTAATCTATTCTAAAAATAAAAGAAACTATTACCCGGTTCAAACTACATCCCATGAAAAAGAACCAAGGCACAAAGAAAAACCAAGGGGAATTATTATCTAACTAAAACTAACTAGAAACAAAAAGAAAATATTTTTGAATTTTTTTTATTGGACCTTAATCCCTCAAGAAAGCTATCCAAAAAATTCGTCGCAGGGAAAAGTCCAAAAAATATTCTGAATCTTTTTTTTCCCAAATTTTTTTTTAATTTTTAATTTTTTTCCCACTACACTAAGAAAGAATACTGCAATTAAGCTAGGATAGCACAGAAAATCACTCATATAATCTCCTCACCCCACACTCAAATTGTGTGATGTCCTCAATGCATACAATAAATAATCAAAGGGTAAAAGAGACTCCCTAGTAGGCCAAAGGCCGAACATTAGCAGCTCACGGGATACTCAGACTTCTCCTAATGATGGTCCTTTGTGCGGATACCTCACACTTAATTCAAACCACCTACTCAATATATCACACACCTATTGGCTTTGACTCAATGCTCCTACTCCTACAAAATATAAAAAAAACACTTCAAAAGTAACACAATAAAAAAAATAAACAAAAAATAATAAAAAGAAACATTAGAGTTGGGTTGTCTCCCAACAAGCGCTTGGTTTAACATCGGGGACGACACCATCATTTTCACCACTTTGAAGATATGAATTGCGCTCCCAATTTTACATCAATTTTTCTATCACGTTCCTGGGACGGTGGTGTGAAAATAAAAGAACCAAGTAAACAATGTCGCATCTTGCCTTTCTTGGCCTTCAAGTGAGGGATGTCATTTTGTTTCCTTGGCATCGCAAATTTAAAAATATATGCACTTTGTTCCCCATCCATTGACTCTTCCATAGGCTTGAGTGGATCAATTCTAGTGTCACCAAACAAACACAATGTTGAAAAGTGTTTAAAATAAGGTCCAATGTGCTCCAAATCTAAAAACTCTTTACTTTTAACATTCCCACTTTTGCACACTTCCTCAACCTTGGCATCATTAGTAATATTATGGTCGAATGGTTGGAATTCCTCTTTTTGCTTCACATGTTGGCCAGTATCCACAACAATTTGTTGTTGGGCATCAGAGGCCTCAATCTTTTTGTTCAATCGAGCCTGCAGGTTATGAATATTTGAGCCAAATTGGTCTTTCTCTTGCCTGAGCTTAGTTTTTCCTTCTATCAGTTGTTCTGCCATACTTGAAAGACCATTACATAGAACCCCATGGAAATTTATTATCTGCTTCTTCTATTTTTACCTCTTGTGGGAGCTCACTCTCTTCATCGAGTTGAGGTTCTTCTTGAAAATTGGCCATTAATTCTTCCTCTACCTTGCAGTACTTTGATTTCTAAGTCAGTCCTTTTTTGAATTTCATCTTGTTGCTCGGCTACTTGCTCACAATATCCATAATACGAGCAACACATTCCACATCCTCCACATCATTGCTCCTATCAAACTCATAAAAATTATTAGAAACATCATAATAAGAGCTCAGAGAAGGGTAAAAGAATTAGGGCAACCATCCCAATGGCTACCTTGACAACCACATACATTACAAATATTCCACGCAAAGATTGAGATAGTGCAGCCAACTCGCTCTCGAAAATATTCTCACAATTTTGCCACAAATGTGGTCCTCCACAATATAGACATGCCAAAATAAGAATAACCAATATTTGACCAATTATCATTCCAAGGTACCATGTTAATAGAGATAATAAAATATTAAACTAAGATAAAATAAATAAATAAAACTTGAATAGACAAAAAAAAAACCAAATCTAGTAAAATAGTTAAATTCAATGTCCCCGGAAACGGCATCAAAAACTTGTTGCTCCCAAACACACACGCAAGTATATGTGGTTGTACAAATAATATAGGATTGTAAGTCTAGATATCGTATCCACAGGGACTTGTGATTAATTATTTACTAAATTAAACTAAAACAATTAATCTATTCAATAGATATTTTAAAGTATGAATATTTAACTTAACTTAATCTAGAGTAGTAAACTAAGAGTTTAAAGAAAATAAGTTAGCGAAATTAGAAACGAATTCAATGGGAGACGATATTCTAGAGCTATAGGTTAGCTAACAATTATGTTGAGTCTTCCACTTAAATTGTCTAATTAATTATCTGGTTTATTGATTGACATGGTTAATATTACTTGTGGTATTCTCCCGAAGTACTACTCGTCTATTCAAGCTAACCTAACGCCTATATTCTTATGGAACTAGGATTAACAAAAACACATTAATAATTCCCGTATAATAACCAAACAAGGATATTACGTACATCCATATTCTAACAGCAAATTTGTTCCCCGTAAGCCAGGTTCAAGACCTCGCTCTACTAAATCTTTTATGCAATCTAGAATTCCCTCTCCCGAGTTCAATCCTAGATTCGTAGATAGTATTTAATTGGTGATCAAGCAATCAAATAATTAAGCGCAAGATTGATTAAATAACCCAATATAATAAAATAATAAGAACAATCTAAGCTTCGTACTACAACGTTCATATATCCCCTCACAACTGTAGAACTAATATATTATGAGATTAAAAAAGAAAAGAGAAGAAAAGCTAGTTAGAAGCATGTTCTTCCCTCCAAAGCGGCGTATTCTCCCCCCAAAAATATGTAAGATCTTGCGTTTATACAAGTTGGGGGCGTCTTGGTCGAAATAACCTTGTCCTAGGCGAAGTAGGGCAACATCTCGTCACCCAGCATCCAGGGTAGCGTAGGGTGCTAGCGCTAGAAGTTTTATGCTTCTGGAAACTGGGCCACAGGTAGCGCCCCACACTACATGTGGTGCTAAACTGACCCAATTTTTATTTTGTTCCGTTTTTGTTTCAAATCGTGCACCTTCGTCTATATTGCTTCCTAATGACTCCTACACATGAAAATACCACTAATTAGCATAAATTTTTATATTATACATCCGAAATTTATGAAACATGAGTAAAATGCGAGGCAATATGCATTAAAATACATACTTTAAGCCGAATATCAACACCCAACACTTAAACTCATGCTCGCCCTCGAGCATTGGAACTAACAACTACATTCCAACAACGTACATATCAACGGAGGAGAGGGAAGGGGAGGTGGAGGGGGGAGAAATTCTATTTTTCTTCAACATACACTCTACCAATGACCATGGTTGATATCAACAATTAAACTGTAGCATATGCAATCACTTACACTTCATTTTACTTAGGCCATTCTTAAAAAATATTCATAACAAAGACAACATGCTCATAATAATCCTAGCCTCAAAAGTTGACTTAATATCACAATGCACTTATGGATTGAACACCCAACATCATAGAGAAATCTAATAACGATACCTATCCCTCTTGAAACCATGTGCCCTCACAGCAAGAACAAGAGAGTAAGTTGAACCCACACATTCGAATCTCGTGATCAAATATAGTTTAAGAACTCACATATATCAAAGAAACCGCTCACTCTCACAAAGAAGCCACATGCATGCAATTGGTACCATATGCTTGCCCATAATGTAAATATGTAGGCTCATACGGTCAAAAATCAATTAGAACTTTATTGTGGTTGTAACGTGGGCAAAGAGACGGGTAAGATAAACCGACCGTGATGGCGCCTATCGTGGAACTAGGCTAGCCAACAATCACATAATTACAGTTTTTTTCTAAAAAAAAATAGCCATTTTTAATATTTCATAAAGTATATAGAATTACTGAAGTCATTAGGCAAAATAAACAGCTAAATAGTCTAAACCATCCCAAAATCCGGAGTCAACATGTCATGAGAATCTAAGAAATATACCAACAAGTCTACTATTATAATACAAAACCTCCGAACGAATAGCTAGATACAACAAAAGAAGGGAAAACAGAGATGTTGCGGACGCTGAACAACTACATCTATATTCCGAACTCCGGCTCCACATGGAATAGATGGCTAACACTCAGTATCAGCACCTGAATCTGCACACAGGGGTGCATGGAGTAATGTGAGTATGTCAACTCAGTAGTAATGGGAATAAATCAAGTCTAAGTGGAAAGAAACACATAAAAATCAATATCATCAAATCACAATATGCACAACCTTTCTTTCCAACAGTATATACATAGATATATGAAATCATCATGCCTTGAAACCAACTTTAGAAAAATCCTTTGAAAATATGTTTCCAACAATTTTAGAAAATGAAAATAACTGAAGGATTTATTGTAAAAATGAAATAAATCATAAGTAGCCCCTCGGGCAAAAACATGAATCATAAATCGCCCCTCAAGCAGAACATCACTCAGCAACACATAGCCACTCAGTATCAGCCCCTCGGGCAACCTCACTGTCACTCATGCCTCCCATCACTCATCACTCGACACTCGGCACTCAGTAGGTACCTGCGCTCACTGGGGGTTTGTACAGACTCCAGAGGGGCTCCTTCAGTCCAAGCGCTAATATCAAGACATCTCGTGGCATATCATAACCTCACAATTAGGCCCTCGGCCTCATTCAGTCAGAACCTCTCAAAAGCCCCTCGGACATATCAGTAAAACGCAGTACTCGACCCAAAACATCATTTTATATCTCGAAGTAGTGTAAATAAGACTGAGTTTCGAAAACAGTTAAGCGCAATATGACTGAGTGTAAATCATAAATCAACAGTGAGGAAATAGCAGTAAAAAGCCCCCAAGGGGTCTAAACAACTCGGCACGAGACCCAAACATGGCTTATAGCCCAAATATAGCAATAGTCTTTAGAACACAATTTAACATATGATTTAGAGTAAAATTCGCAACTCAATAGTTGCCGTGGAGAGGACCAAATCCAATCCAAAAATCAGTGCGCGCCACATACTCGTCATTCGACATGTGCGCCATTCTATAAACAGTGAGAAATATGAAGTCCGGGGTTTCATACCCTCAGGACAAGATTTATAACCATTACTTACCTCTACCGGGCCACAATACTAGTCCACGATGCCCTTGCCCATAAAATTGGCTCTCGGTTGCTCCGAATCTAACCAAAACCAGATTAACATCATCAATATACGCTAAAGGAACACAACCCAATCGAAAATTATCAATTTATACAAAAATCTCGAAATTCGGCAATACCCGAGCCCCAGGCCCACATATATGAATTCGATAAAATTTACATCACTAGAATCCTTCGTCTTCCCACGATTATATAAGCATGTTCCGGATATTCTCTTGTCTTCAGATATTGTTTAATATCACGGTACCATGGTTCACC